>WSXT02056571.1:0-12787 GCA_011762715.2 Neuroterus valhalla
CTGCTTTTGTGTTCAAGCCAGCATAGAGTTCATGATTATCCAAAACACGTGGTGCGTCGTCCCAACCCAAAGCAGGCGTTTCGAGATCATCCCTTCAATTGCTTTATTATTTCCATAGGCCGAGCTCTGTGGACGAACACTTGTCAGGGAAAGCATGGATATTGACACTTTTTTTTGGTATTCTTGGCAAACTGTGTTTCCTTGGCTCCTCCTTTTCTAATACATTTTGCTGGAGGGGTCGAACGAAACGGTTTCTTGAGTTCTGATTCCCTGAGCTTTGTTGTTAATTTGCGTCTAATCTAATTATCGTAGACCCATGTTTGATGAGTCAATTTTATCAATTATATTCCGTTCTATTAGCATGTTAATTTATGCATGTACTTTTTGGGACACCCTGTATATATATATTTATATGAATACGTGAATACGAGCATCACAAGTCTTGAAGTAAACAATTTCTCTACGGCACTGCCCTACAGAGCTTGTGGGTATGCAACGCTCGAAGGAAGAGACAGAATCACTGAAGCATAAACAGCAGAAAGGCCGGCACTACAAAAAGTGGCCCTATACCAAGAGATCAGTGTATGCCTCTTGAAGTATTTTCCATAGGAGAACTGATAAATTTTTTTAATGTTTGCACTTCTACATATAATATATCTGAACTACTTCCTAAATACTATACTAAGCTTTTTTTGCTCTCCGATAATAATATTCCAGTATTTTCCATATATAGAAGTGACTTACTAGCTGTAAAGAATAGTGAAAATTTCTAAAGCATCATAGACTTCGAGGCAATGAAATATGATTCAAAGCAAGATACGCTGATTGAAAATAGAAATTTCCACAAAATATAATATCAAGGCAGGGAGAAGGAACAAATAGTATCCATTCTAAAGTATGCATACAATCAAAATTGTATTGGTGGCAGGAATCTTAACAAGAGGTAATAAATTTCTTCGAAAATTAAACGCAGAATAAAAAAATTCGTACTCAAAAATAAAAAAATGACTCCGACTTTAAAGGCTGCAGCTGAACGTCCTGAGATTTTTTCCTTTGTATGATGAACTTATGGGATAGGATAAAAATAGAATTCCGGAAGTTCTTCCACCATCATATTTTATTTCACTTTCCTTCTCCAACAAATACAACATCCATCGGAAAATGTTACTATCATATAGAAATACATATTGACATATTTATATTATCTCATCAATTAGACCAATCGAGTTTGGAACATTGCCATAAGAGTTGCAGGAAAAAAATCCCAGAAATACTCGTCGAACTTTTTGTTCATATTGTTTCCGAACCCGTTCGAGATCTACATCCAAAGCTTTCCATTTGTATTTGAGATTACAGAGGAAATATGTCAGTACTTAAATTTTGCATAAGAAAGGAATATTCTCTAATAAAACTGGATACTGATACTTCATCCCAACTCTTCTGATAGAATAAGATACAGATCTCGGGATGGTTTGAACATGACTAGGAACGATCAGGAAGTTACGATAATGATCTTCATCCAAAATTTGTATTACTATGCGAAAAATCCACTCCAGCAGATGCCATCTTGCATTGTCAAAAAAACCTGAGCTTTCTCAAAAAGACGTGATGCAAAAAGACGACCTTTGAGTCGTTGGAAAAGATCAAGTGTTGCAACAAAATGAGTGTCATGTAATGCAATAACTACAGGGTAAGGTGGCTTCGCTAAAGAAGTGTATTCATGATGAGAAGCGGGTCTCGTCTGTTCTAAGTGGTTCGCAACAAAACCATGCCCATCTGGTATCAGTGCATAAACTCTGATCCTACCCTCTCGCTTGTTGAAAATCCATTTTGGGTAATTCAGGTATCCATTGGAGTTGAGAACTCCAGTATACTCAGACCTATCTGACATAATTAGAGTAACGAGATTTCCTTCCCTAATGTCAATTTTATGTTCTTGGTGAAGTTGAATGTTGTTACTTGTACTTTTTCCGGATCCATCTGCACCTGATTTAGTAAGAAGGGAAACATTACCTTCCTTAGAAAAAAACTTTACCAATTCCCATAATGACCAATAAGGGAATATCAATTTATAGGAATGTATACGTATATATTTGACGAAGAACTGAATATTCTCCGCACAAAGAATAGTGCACAAAAGGGAAATGAATGTTTTCCAAAAAAATATAATCCTGCGGAAAAGCGGTACAATCTTGATTAGGATACAATCATTCGATATAACACAGCTCCCGTTTCTAGTATTGGCAGTAGAGTTACGCGGTTTTGTTTAGTACAGTATTTTCTTTGAATAGTGGAGTAGGAGAGTGGAGTGAGGGCGGAAAAAGTGGGTGAGTACAAGTGTAAGGGTTTGTAGGCTGATTGGAAGTAGAGAGAGTGGAAAAAAGAGTTAATGTAAGGATGAAAGTCTTGAAGAAAGAATAATTTCAGGGTCATACATACAGGGTCATTCCATACATAACAATTTAATTAGACGTCGTACCCTTTAGGATTCTCAATGACTTTCTAATTTTTGAAAATATTGTGTATAACAAAATCTTGTCCAAACATAAAATAAATCTAACCAACAAATTTCATTCTCTCAAGATTAAAACAATTTATAGCAAAAAAATACAATATGAGACCCCAGCCTCTTGGTTTAAAAACTTCACTAATCATCTTATACCTAAAGAAGTACTCCAAATAGTCTCTTTGGGACCTGTTTCCGCTCACAATTCGTTTAACAAAAAACACTTTCCTTCTCATGATATCATAGTCTCTATTGAATTTGGAATATGGAACCTACCTTTGGATATACAGAATTAACTAAAATTTCATCGCTCTCAAACCATTCTCAACTTTTTAAATTCTCCTTTCTTAATTAAACAAAAATTTCAAGATAAATTAGATTTTAATCCGGCGATAAAATTTTTGGAAGAAAACCCAGATCTTATTTTTCTAAAAGCTGATTAAGGTTATACTACAGTTGCAATGAAAAAATCGGAATACATAGAAGAAATGATGATATTTTTATCAGATCAATCCAAATTCAAATAAATGAATTTTTAATATACAGCTACCTCGGAAAAATCTAATAATATTATAATAAACAAATGGAACGGTAAATATTACATCTCTTCACAAGAAGCTAAACAACTTAAAGCAAATTATACTGTCATTCCTAGAGCATATGGACTACCAAAAATTTACAAGATTGAAAACCCTCTTAGAATAATCGTCTCTACGATAAACAGCCCTACATCTAAATTAGCTAAATATCTGTCAAACATTTTGAAAATATTCACAGAAAAATCCAGAATTTCGTGTAAGAGACAGTCGGAAGTTCGTAAACAACATAAAAACCTTCAAAGTTCCTAATCAACATTGTCTGGTATCTCTAGATGTGGTAAATTTATTTCCATCAATCCCAATTAATCTAGCTATACAATGCATCAAAAACAAATGGGACGGAATCGCTCCTTATACGATTATACCAAGAGATGAGTTCCTCAGTGCCATCGAGTTTTGCCTAAGATCTACATATTTCAAGTTTAATAATGAAAAATTCAAACAAGTGGAAGGAGTAGCCATGGGTTCTCCGCCCTCACCCGTGATAGCGGACATCGTCATGAATGCACTTCAAATTGATTGTTTGTCTAGCCTGAATTTGAAAGTTCCTTTATACAAGAGATGCGTCGAGGATATCTTTATAATCATTCCAAATTATAAACTAGATCAAGTTTTAGAAACTTCCAACACTTTTGACTCTAACCTCAAAAAACCTAACCTAACCTCTAACCTCTAACCTTTTGGTATTGAACAAAACCACACACTTAATTTTTTAGATATTTCTATTATCAGAACCAATGATGGAACTCTCCTTACTGATTGGTATCATAAACAGACTTGGCCTGATTGATACTCACATTTTCTGTCGCAACATACTTGGTCAAAAAAGAAAGGAATGATTTTTGGACTCATAGATAGAGCAATTAAATTGAAACGGACCCATTTCCAACCTACGCCTGAGGCTAGACTACTAACCACACGCGGAAAAGTCCTACAGGGAGGAAGCCGCCCAGAAGGCGAGACACGGCAGGGATAGGTCCGAACAAGCGACACTAGGTGCGCAGGACCGTCTCTCCCGCAACTGACCACAGGCGTAGAGGATATAAGAGAGCAAGCAAACGAGGCAGAAGGCAACTCGGGTGGGCAACGGGAAACCGCAGTCCAGAATCCGGACGAACCATCCGAGCAGCAGTGTGCGGTCCGCGGTTTTGATCCAGTGGTCCATTCCGGCTACAGGTAAATATTAATTTAGTTTTCTTTCAGCCTACCGGGTACGCTGTTTCAGGCTCCGGTCAAATGGTCACATCTCTCTTTTATTATCTGGGCACGCTGTATCAGGCTCCAGAAACTGATTACCTTATATTTTGTATTATCTGGGTACGCTGCATCAGGCTCCAGACATTTACTGATTTGTTTTGTTTTATCACGGTACGCTGTGCAAGGCTCCAGACACCGATTGATTTATTTTGGTTCATCTAGGTACGCTGTACCAGGCTCCTGACACCGATTGATTTATTTTGCCTTATCTGGGTACGCTGTATCAGGCTCCAGACATCGATTCGATTCATTTCTGTATTATCTGGGTACGCTGCAACAGGCTCCAGTATCTTTCTATTTTGTTTTTTAAGGTGCGAAGCTATAGGCTACTACGCTGAACAAAGGAATTTTATAATAATCCTAAATCTATTTGAGACTGAATTATTGTGTAATTAGAGAGATCTGCCACTAAGTAGGAAAAGCACGTCGTTGTACATTTATTTTGCTGCAATAAACATAATTTGTTGTAACTGTACTCTTTTAATTGCCTTTTCCTCTCCGGGTCTATATTGCCTATACCGAGATAAGAAGATACGGCATAATTAGATATTTAAGGAACGAACTCTTCCAAAATTATCTTCATTCAACTTTAGCCAACAAAATATTCAATTTTTTTGAAAAACTTTGATGGATAATGTCTACCTTTTGAATCTCATTAATCGATTGATTAAAATCCAAATCAACAATATCTATTATCAAAGTGGAAAAGAGAATTCTCATGTTCACAAAGATTTCACAGTAGTTCCATACATCTCTGGCATGACAGATAAAATTGCCTCTATTTTACGACAAAATAACATTAGAGTCATTTTCAGACGAGTCGATTTCATCGAAATTATAATGTGAAAAATGTAACTGCTCTTGAAAGGCACATAATGGAGACAGGACACGAGTTTGAATTCACACACCCCAAAATTCTAGATCAAGAAAAAAATTCAAAAAAACGTTTAACGGTTGAATCATTTTTCATGAACAAAGAGAAAAAGGCTGTTAATCTGAGATTTGAAAAGTCTAGACTACCCGATTTCTATAGTTCATGGCGTTCGATAGAACGGAATGGTTGACTGTCAGCTTCTCTGAATGACTTTTTTTAAATCTTTTAGCTAGATGTTTCAACCTCTTTCAACCTATAACGATTTGATGGGCGCAGTTTTATCAGAACTGTTTGACCTTCTTGGATTTTAGTAAGCGAACACGTTTTTCGCTATATTACATTATAATCCTGCCTAAAATCATCTTCATATCGTAATGTAAATGCATAATAACGTACCCTGTACGAGTAACAACCACCATGGGTTTTTTCTTTGCTTTTGTTTATGGAATTTTTGAATAACAAACAATATTAAAATATCTAACTTCCATTTTCAAACAGATTTTTAATATGAACTCACATTCAAAAATAAAATTAGAATCAAAAAATAAAATAAGTATCACCATATTTCAGACCAAAGATAAAAGGATGCATGGGTTTGAACAACTGTACTTTTTCCATCATTTGAATTATACTTAGGTCACTCTTGAACGTCAGTTTACCAAACTTCATAATCAGGTACATAAATATAATGTTGATAATTGTATGATTTATTTATATTTCATTTATTTATTATTACATCATTTTTACTTTTATTTTTTTTTATTATTATGATTGTTTATTTATTTATTTCTTATTCGTTTTTTATAATTTTATATTTTATTTCTTTTTATATTTATATTTATATTTTATCTTTAATTTGTTTATTTATATATTTATTTATTTTATTTTACTTTGTCTGCTTGTTTTTATATATACTTCAAAAATAATGTTAATGATCCTAAATGTCTCTGTTTCTTGTATCTTTATTGTTCAATTTAGTGTTTCTACAATAAAGTTTTGATTCTTCGACAGGCTTGAAAAGGGACTACATCTAGTCCCAAACGTCGCCCATTTTCCAACACGTAAATTTCGTTTCTTTTATTCATGGACCTTGTCATCCGAATACTTTTTTGCTAGATACAGTAGGCGAAATAGTTCCATGAAATAGGAGGGACACAGGAGAGAAAAAAAGGGGGTTGATAATAAAGAGGTAGAAGGGGAAACCTTAAATAAAAAGAAAAAATTGAGAAGAAAACACCAGAAAGAGATACTCCCATGCTTTGGAGCAAAAAAGCAATGTTGGGAAGAGCTAGGAAGGAGTTGCGTTGGAATCGGGAGGAAATGAAGTTACGAGGAGGAGAGCTGAAGGAGGAAGTAAGGAAAGTTAGAGGGAAAGGGGATGAGTGAGACAGGGCATGGAAGAAAGAAAAAGAGAAAGTCTAGAAAGAACAAGAAGACATAGAAGGTCGGCTGAAAGAAAGGAAGGAAAAATAGAATTAGAAAAATATTAGTTATATAAAATAGTTTGAGCAAACTGGAAGTAAGGGATGCGGCAAGATTCCCTGAAATAAGTGTAAGCGAAGGAAGAGAAGAAGGTTAGATAGTGAATTAGGCGAATGGAAGGCTACATAGTAGAATATCGCAGGTCAAGAGAAGAATAGAAAAGGATCCAAGAAGGAAGAAGGAGAAGAATGAAGTGACTAAAAACTTGAACTTTGAGTCGGGAGGGGACAAGGAATTGATCATCGACAAAGAAGCAAAATCATGGATAGAAAGGGTAAGAAGAATGAGGAGGAAGATGGATAGAAGAGGAGGCATGTTTCTGGTAACATAAGGGAATGAGTAGGAAAGTTTTGAGATGATGGGCAAAAATAACTTGTTGGGACGGAAGGAAATAAAGGATGGCAAATGGTGCAACTTGATAGGAAAGGAGGCGGAAATAGAAGATAGACCAGGGGGTACGTAAGGATCTAGAAGGAAGAATTAAAAGAAGTAAAAACTGGTCAACGTTAGAGAAGAATAAAGAATATGGAAGCATGGAGGGTAATGTGTTGGGACCTATGAAAGTCGTGGACGAATGAAGACAAGGACAAGGGAAGTGGGAGGAAGACGTTCCTGGGGGGAAATTAAAAAGTGGCACGTGATAACGATGAGTAAAACATAGGCAAAGGAGAGATACTGGGAGAGCATAAAAACAGTTTACTGAAATAAAATGAATAGAAGATGCATATGGCAAGGAAAAATCACGTGAGGAAAAGGGATTCGAGACATGTTATCAGGGGTGAAGGAAGAGTTGATAGTAGGACAGGGATCAGTTGGAAATAGGGAAACAAAGAATAGAATATTGGTAAGAAGAAATGAGATGAGGAATGTAAAGGTTGCAAATGTATACACTTATAGGGAAAGGGGAAAGGTGGAAAGATTAAAAGTTATAGGAAATTGGATGGAGAAAAAAGCGAATGAGCTGGTCTTGATAGAGGGAGACCTGAATGCTTGAACAGGGGATCGAACGGGAAAGTAAAGGATGAGGAGAAGAATGTTTTCATGAGGAACTCGAAACATGGGGAAATATATCCGAAGGAAAAAGTACTGCTTAACCTAATAGGGGAGATAGGCCAACTTATTTGCAGTGGCAATATAATAGCTGAATAGGATGGCGGAATAACGTTCATAGATAAAGGAGAAACTGTAACCGACTATATGCTAGCAGAAAAAAGAACAAGGAAGTAGATAGTAAGAATCAAAGAAGGTAATGAGAAAGGCTCTGAACATTTTTCGTTAATTGCAACATTGGGGAGTGAACGACCAAGGCTATTGAGAGGAGAAAAGGAAGGAGGAAAGGGAGGTGAATATGGGTCGCTGGGAAGGAGATGAGTTTGAGCGATTTGGAGAAGAAATGCGGGAAGAAAATTGGAGATGAATAGAATGGGGGAGGAGTGGACAAGATATTGGAAAGATATACAAAAAGAGAATTGAGGATTACGCAAGTAAATGGAAAAGAGGAGATATTGTTAAAAGGGAGCATAATAGATTAAAAAGGGAATATGAGAAAAGGTTGAACGACAAAAAATATAAGGAGAAGAAAAGGTATATAAAAGAGGTAGAGAAAGCAGTAAATGAGGGCAAGGATTGAGAGCTGAAAAATAGGGGAAGAGGAAAGAGAAAGGGCGTAGATAAGGAGATACAAATGAATGAGTGGACAAAGCACTACAAAGGTTTCTTGGGAGAGGAGGAATAGAGAGTAAGGAATGGAGGAAGAAAAACAGTAGAGAGAGAGGGTGAAAAAGAAAATGAGATTATCAAAGGAGAAGTGAATACGGCAATCGATGGGCTATAAAGAAATAAAGTAATTGGTTGGAATGGCATGGAAAATAAATCGCTAGAGTATGGTGGAGAAAAAGTAAGAGAAGAGGCCGGAGAACGGGGAACGGAACTATTTAAACAGGTTATCAAGAAAGGAGTGGGTTAAAAGGTAGAGGAATATGGGAGTCAGAGCTGTCCAGCTTATATTTTGAGAGTGGAACCAAAAAGAGAAAAAATGGTAGGCAACTGAAAAAAAGAGCGTGGAAGTTTAAAGAAGAGTTGAGTAGGGAGAAAGGTAGCAGAATTGCACAAGTACGTCTAAAGAAGATAGGAAAAAGAAAAAAGAGGGGCAATTAAGAAGGTTCAAGGTGGAATGTAGGGAGACATAAAATGAGGGAAGAGCAAGCTGTGCGAAAAGGAAGGGTACGATGGCAGGAGAGGGATGTGAAGATGATGGTTATACATGGAGAAGAGAGGTAGAGGAAAATTATGTAATCAAAGTACAATAAGTGGTACAACATGCTTCAGTAGGTTTGGAAATCAGAATATCTGATGAAGATGAAGACGGAAAGTAGGTGGAATATGGTGATCCGATTCAGATTGAGGGAGAGAATGACAGAATGTAGATACTGGATGGAGGAACAGGCTGAACTTTGTAGAGTGTGTAGTTATGGAGCGGAACTGTGGGGCCATGTGTTAGAAGTGTGTGCAGGAGAGGAGGAAGGAGGCAAAAGTGAGAGTATTGGTCAAAAGTTTGTCATGAGTAATAAAGTACTAGATAAGATAATGAGTCGAGAAATTATGAAATAAAATTATGATAATAGAAAACGGGAGCCCTGAAAGAGGTCACTCGGGCGCACAGAGTTTGTGAATAGAAGCGAATAGACAGATCGTGAAAGAGAGAGATTAAATATCTATATAAATTCGAAGTCAGACTTACATTTCATGTCCAAAGAAACCACAAATAGAATGACTGGAATACCAACGACGACAATCATTTTTTCTCTGATAGAAACGATAATACGAACTGAAAACTGACTTCTTACTAATTTCCTAAACGGGAACTGTTGGATCTTCGTAATGTATTGACTGCTATATGCTACTAACTACCATCTGAATACTGTAATAACCTCTCTTATGATTCGAATACTTTTATTAGGATAAGACAATTGAATTCAGCCATTAATTCTGCCTGTGTGTTCTCACAAATATATCTAAAAGATGAACATAATCGCGGCGGAAATAAAAAAATTTCGAAATAAAATTGTATTTCAAAATCTAGGCCATAATTTATCTCTGTATTAAATTAACAATAAGAGTGTTTAGATTAATGTTCACCTTGATGTAAAAATGTCCTTCCTTTTTGTAAATGTAAAGTCTCCTAATAGATGCAAGTTAATTCTTCAGCCTGTTGGCCTTGAAAAATTGACTTTCTTACACCACCATGTTTTACAAACATTTTTACACCAAATGCTTGACTCTAGCATCCGTCCACACTTTATACAATATCATCTATCCAAAACTCATTATTATGACCGCTCGCTTGCTCGCTCTCATTGCCTTGCCTTCCTTGCTTCGCTTCACACGCATTATCCTATACATTTCACTAGCCTCGCATTGCCAAACTCTGCAACCGCGGTTCCTTCATTTTTCTTCTCTACTATGCCTTATTTGCTATCTCTTATCTACTATCTCCTTCTTCTTCCTTTTCTTCCTCTCAATCTTAGCCAAATCCCCCTTTACCCATGCAATCGCCTTTTCTCCCTTCCTTCTTGCGGGATTATTTATTATCATGGGGATATGGGATATCTCATCATTATCATGCCAATTTCACTCGTACACACCGCCTCGAATTCATTCAACCAGAATGCCACTCGACCTTTCCTCTTCTTCTCCTCTTTTCTCTCACTTCATCCTCATGCAGACCATGTTTTCAAAAAAACCTTTCTCTCTGTGTTAATCATCAGGTTGATCATTCTCCATCTTTTTATCTCCTCTCCTGTATTCCTTCTCCTACCAACATTCCTTTACTAGCCTACTCCCTTACTCTTACAGGAATTCGTCCTCACACTTGCATGATCGGCTACCTGTCAAAATCCACAATTTCGTCCTCCCTGTCTCTCTTCTCGCAATACAACTAGATATCTGATATAACTTACGTCAAACGTATTCACTCTTTGTTCCCTCCCACCCCTACACTTCTAGTTCATACAGTAGCACGCTCATCACAGGGGAATCAAGCAGCTTCATTCTCATTCTAAAGTCATCTGCAAACTATTTCTCTTCCAATCCCGACACCTGCCCCATCACAACATTTACCCCCGTTACTCTCTCCTCTATATGAGTCCATTCACTTCTCTATTCCTTCGAAATAAGAAACCCAGGTACACAAGCTCTTTCACCTTCTTTACCACCGTCCCCTTCCATTTCCCACCCCCTCTCCTATCCTTTCCGTTCCCTCTCCTGAACACCATAACCTTGGACTTTTCTGCATTTAACTGTAACCAACTCCTATCCAGGTACCTGCTCAACCTCTTCATCATCTATGATGCAACACTTTGACATCTGCATTGGCAAGTGACCAAATCCTAATCCCTCCAACTATCCTACTCCTGCCTCTAGCTTCCTCCCCATGTCAGGGATTAGGATCACGAAGAGCTTTGCGCTAAGCGGACACCCTCGCCTCAACCTCCTATTCGTCTAGAAACCATCTGAAATCATGACCCCTCCTCTTGCCTTATCCCTCGATCCGACCTTCCTCTACTCTCCCCTTTTCCATCGCCTCCCAGAACCTCCCCGAACCACCGATGGGAACGCACCTTTTAGATCTACGGAAGACGGGTAGATCCCTCCTTTCCCATTTCTCTATTCACCACGTGCTTAAGAATGAAAATATTGTCTATAGTACTCCTATCCGCTCTGAATTCTCTCTGAGTCTCCGTCAATATGCCTTCCCTCTCGACATCATTCCGTAGCCTCTCCACTAATACCATTGCGTACACTTTGTACGCCGTCTTTTTCAAGGTGTTCTACAATCCAACCATCTCAATTTTACATTATTAAAGTAACTTCGATTTTACCATCTTGTTTGTAAGGAATCCAGGAAGGGTAATCTGAGAGCTCGTAAGAATTGAAAATTCCAGAAAAATCATATCCATTTGCCATATTCACAGTAACGGCTGTTTCTTGTTGCATATTAATGTGGCATGCAGGACCAGACCGTAGAGAAGTATTGAAAGCTTTTTTTATTTTATCATTCATTTATTTGTTTTTTCTTGTCCCAATTTTCCCAGGTGATACCGTTTATACTAAATTGGATTCTCGGGAGAAAAAATAAAGAGTCTCACTACTTTTCCGAATTAGAGCCTATTACATTCTTTTATTTAACTAATACTGCTGTCAACTTATGCACTCATATACCATCTAATGTTACATTTTCTATCTTCTTGTACTTGATACTAATCATCTACCAATATGGCTTATCATAATCAAAATTTCTATAGATAAAACATATTGTAATTCCAACTCTGATCATATTAACCTATTCTTACTCTTATCTTCGATTTTTTTTTAGTTAATTTGGTATTTGTCTTTCATTATGCGATTCAACTTCTACCTTAATTCCTACATAAAATGATAAGTATAACTAATAGAGTATTTCATATACCACGCGTAAGAAATAATGTTTTATTGACATGAATTATTGTACATCAAACGGAAAAGGAAATTATACGTCTGCACGCTCCGCACTGAGTCGGTCATCTATTCTGATGCGTACGCGCCTGAATGCTTGTTTTGGGCAGCAAGGTGGTGCTAATGTTGTCTAAATGCGCGCCAAAATCTTGCAGCTTATAATCCGCCGAACTTTCAGAAAGTTTTCAAACCGTCGTCTCGCTCGGACTTGGGCGAATTATCCGCCGATCACTTGAGCGCGTGAACAAACGAGTTGACTAGCAGCGCCACATGCCGTGAAAACGGGCATTTAGGTGCACATACATCAGAGCAGAAGACGGACATAGTACGGAGGAGGCTTGTTGATATTTTACTAAATATCGGATATTGATAATATCGATACTTGAAAATCGATATTATATCGGTCCGATAAATTCTAGATAAAATATCAGATATCCGATATATCGTTTTTCTGTGAGCATAAATCAGTTTGTGTTGAATACAATTTGCTGTCACAGAGAATGTAATCATAAATAAGAAAAATGGTCGAATTTTGAATCGTAAAAATCTTTCTTACTTTATTATTTTATTTTGTTA
>WSXT02056582.1:0-12786 GCA_011762715.2 Neuroterus valhalla
CCACTCCAAATCTCAAGATCCCTTCTGGCTGATATATGATGACTTGTACCACTTCAAATCTCAAAATCCCTTTTGGCCATTATATTATGACTTGTACCACTTCGAATCTCAAGATCCCTTTTGGCTAATATATGATGTTTTGTGCCACTCCAAATATCAAGATCCTTTGAGGCTGATATGTAATGACTTGTACCACTTCGAATCTCGAGATCCTTTTCGGCTGATATGTAATGACATGTACCACTTCAAATCTCAAGATCCCTTCTGGCTGATATATAATGACATGTACCACTTTAACTTAAGATCCCTTCTGGCTGATATATAATGACTTTTACCACTTCAAATCTCAAGATCCCTTTCGGCTTATGGGTAATGACTTGTACCGCTTCAAATCTCAAGATTCTTATGGCTGATATGTAATGACTTGTACGACTTGAAATTTCAAGATCCCTTTTGGCTGATATATAATGTTTTGAACCACTTCAAATCTCAATATCCCTTTTGGCTGATATAGTATGTTTTGTGGCACTTCAAATCTCAAGATCCTTTTCGGCTGATATGTAATGACTTGTGCCACTTCAAATCTCAAGATCCCTTTTGGCTGATATGTGGTGACTTGTACCACTTCCAATCTCGAGTTCCTTTTTCGGCTGAAAATTAATGACTTGTACCACTTCCAATCTCAAGATCCTTCTTCGGCTGATATTTAATGACTTGTACCACTTCAAGTCTCAAGATCCTTTTCGGCTGATATGTCATGACTTGTACCACTTCAAATCTTGAAATCCCTTCCAGCTGATATATAATGACTTGTACCACTTTAAATCTCAAAGTCCCTCTTGGCTTATATAAAATGACGTGTACCACTCTTTGGCTGATAAGTAAATACTTGTACCACTTCAAATGTAATGAAATACACTTTGAAAGACTGAATTTTATGATTTCAAACTGTAAGTCCGAAAACAAGATTCGTCAATTTGAAGGGTACAATTTCTTTGTTCCAACTACCTTTCAAATTTCTTGATTCGGAAAACGAATTTTCTGAAGCAGTTGAACAAAGTCTAAGGAAAACAAAGATTCACTATAAACAAAAGCTTCACCGTTACCTAGACGTCTTAAATAGAAGAAGAAATACTTGGAAAATATAAAAGAGTCAGTAGAGAAACAGTTCCTTTTTGTCTTCCTTGTCGTATTTATTTCCAGGTAAAGAGTATCGACAGGGGAAGAATTTGTCAAACACGAACAGAGTGACACAAACACAATCAGTGTTTTATTTGTATCTATCAACCTTCAGAGAGGGAGCCCAACAACCCTCTTTTCTGACGTACCCGGATGGACACTTATCCGATCTCGTTTTTTTCTCTCTTGGGAACAGATGGGTAAAATTTGTCGAAACAATTTTCATGTGCGATTGAAATCCGAAGTATTTCAATCTATGTATGCAATGGTGCAAATATCTCATGCAAGTCATTTCAGGCTTGCAATGAACTTCCGCAAAATTGAATTTTCGAACTGACAAGCACAAATTTTGACACAAGGCAATAACTAAATTCATAATTATATAGCTAACTTTCCAATACTTGTTGATGGAATATTGATCAATAGTAATATCGAAAATCTTACCTATATTCTACACAAATAATTTCTCGACTATACCTATATATTTTGCAACTACCAAACAGAAAAATTCACAGCAAACCTCTTCTTTCATAGATATAATGAATAGACCGAAATTCAAAAGAAGCGCGAGCGCAATTCTCTTGAAACAAGCAAAAAAAATACAGTTCCAATCGCGCTTTTATGTTTGTGGTTCAAAATAAAGGATGCTCATGAATAGAAACGCATCAGTAGTTTCTGTACTCTTCAACGCCCTACGCATTGATCACTTTTACCATTCGCTTCAGTGCGAATGTTATTTAGAAAGCGTCAAATATAGTGCGTCATACCCTCGGCGACAATGTTGAAACAAATCATCCGATCCCGTTTGGGGTTTAATGATTGATTTTAACGAGGATATTTGACAATGCTGCAGTGCGGATTTCATCCAACCAGCAAATCATGACCGTACATTGGAACAAATAAGGACAAAGGGATATCGAAAAACGCAACATGTCGACCGTATACATGTGTAATGTGCATGTTCCTCAATTGAAGCTGCACTAAATATCGACACTTTCATGCTGGCTATTTTAAAATTTAGCGTTCCGCTTTCTATCGATGTTTATAATTATGATATAGAATACAAGTGACAATAATCATACAAAATTATTAGGCTATATTCAACCAAATTATATTTGGAAGGACACATAAGAAAGAACAAGCTCATAAATTAAAAACATTCTATCGTTGAATTGATGAAGATGTAGAAAGAGAGACAAGAGAAGCGGGGGAAGAAATAGAACAGGAAATAAGACGGAGAATGGCGGAACTCAGAAAAGAATTGGAAAAAGAAAGTGAGGGAAAACTTGTAGAGAAGGATGCAGAGCCTGGAGCAAAAACTAGACAAGCAGGAGGAGTCGAAGAAAATAGTGAAGGTGTTATAAAGTAGGTTAGAAAAAATACAGAACGCAATCCAGAAAGTTGAAGGGGGGGTGGAGAAGGAGGATGGGAATATGGAGAGGTTTAGGAAAAAAGAAAGGAGAACGGAAAAACTGAGAGAGAGGAAAGAAGGAACGATGAAGTAATTAAAGGTATAGTATTGGAGGGCAGAAATTGAAAGCAAGGCGTATAAGAAGTGAAAGATAGGATAAATGCGAAGGTACTGGTAGAAGAAATGAAGAGCATAGCAAGGGATGATGGAAGAAGGGACAAAATGGTGAAACTGAGGGAAAATGGTGAAATAGTAAAGATAACAGGGAGGTTATGTTGAAGAAAAGACAATTATATGGAAGTAATCAGAGGATAGAAGATTCTTGGACACGGGAACAAAGGAATATGCAGTAGCTTCATGAAAATAGCGAGAGAAGAGAAGATGAATGGAGAGGGAATGTGGGTCAAGTCTGGGAGAATAATAAGTAAAATATATGGTAGGATTAGGATGAAGAATCAGAAAGGTTACTAAAATTTGCGATGTTAGGAGACTGGAAGAGAAAGGGATTAAAAGGAGGGGAATGAGAAATAGTAGGAAGTAAAAAGAAAAAGGAAAGGAAGTGATGATTGGAAAATATGTTACTGGAATGTAGCCAGATTGGGGAGAAAAGATACGCTTATGAGAAATTTGGAACAGTAGAGCAATGGAAGGAATGTTGATAGGAATGAGGAAGGAATATCTAGCAGAGATGGATAGGAGGGTAATAAAGGAGGAAATTGAAGGATTATTGGTAGAAGACGTATATGGGAGGGGAGAGATGGAAGTTGATGGGAGTGTATGTGAACAGAGATATGCAGGAGAAATCCAAGGAGATAAAAGAACTGATGAAAGGAATGAAGAGGGGATTAAGCTTGTGATAGGAGAAGATTTTAATGGGATGGTTTATACTAAACAGATATATGAAGGAAGATGAGGAAGGTCAATATATACTTTTAGGAGGTGAAAAAGGAACGGTCATTGACTATGTGATAGTAGACGTCGAGGTAACAGAGGAGGTCAAGAAGCTAGAGGTAGGAGACTATATAGATTCTGATAATTTTCCATTATTACTGACGTCAGAGGGTGATACGAGTATCAAAGATACGAGCAAAAAAGAAGTAAAGGTAAAAAGAACAGGAAGAGGGAATTGGCCAATAGGAGCGAAAGAGAACTTAAAAGAGAAGCTGAAAGATATTAAAATGAAAGCGGGAAATGTTAATGAAGAGATGGAGATAATGAAAGGAGAAATAAAAAGAGCGTTAGAGGAAACAAGTAAAAAAGGAGTTATTGAGTAAGAGAACGGAAATGGATAAGATAAGGAATGTAAAGAGAAAAAGAAGGATGTGAGAACGGAACTAAGGGGATGGCAGGAAGAGGGGTAAACCAGTATATAGAGATGAAAGAATGGAAAAAGTATTTCATGGATCTGCTAGGAGGGATAGAAACATAAAATGAGGAAGGGCGGAAGAGAGGGAAGAGAAAGGGATGAGGAAGAGGACATAACAAGAGAAGAAATATTTGATGTTTTAGGAATAATGAAAGAGGAAAAAGCTCCAGGTCTGGAAAAATTCCAGATGAAGTATGGAAACATGGGGGAAATGAACTAAAGGAATGGGCATGGATAATGTGCAATAGAGTATGGAGAATAGAGGGCTGGCTAGAGGTATGGAAAGAAGGGGCAGTTGTACCGATATTGAAAAGAGGCAAAGAGGAGGAGGTCAAGGATTATAGGGGAGTGACGCTAATGCCACCCTTGTACAAGTTGTATATAACGGTATTATCGGAGAGATTAGAGGAAGAAATGTAGGAACAAGAGATAGTGCCACCAAATCAGATGGAGTTCAGAAAATGAATGGGGGTAATGGACAACATGTACGTTGTGGAGTATATAATAAATAGCAGGGTTAAAAAGGTAAAAGGAGAAATGATAGCTATGTTTGTAGACCTATAAGCGGGGTTCGATTCTCCAGACCAGGAAGAGATATAAAAGGTTATGGTTAAAAAAGGTATAAGGGAAGATCTATCAAAAAAAGTTTCAGAAATATTCTGTGAGACAGAAAGCAGGGAGCAAATAGTCGATCAAGTAGGCGATAGTTTGTGGTTGATGAGAGGAGTGGAACAAGGGTGTCCTCTGAGCCCACTTGCATTTAATATCTTGATGTCAGACTTGGAAGAGGCAATTGTCGGAAAAGGGTGGGGAGGTGTTGGGATGGGAAAAGTAATGATATGTACACTGGCATACGCAGATGATATTGTAATGATGGAAGAGGATGAAGAGGGAATGGCGGGTCTAATTACAGGGTTGACATTGAATGTAGAAAATACGAAGCTAATGAGGTTTAGAAAAGGAGGGGGAAGAAAGAAAGTATGAACTGAAAGATGGAAGGGAGTAAAGATAGAAGAAGTAAACAAGTTTAAATATCTGGGATACACCTTGCGAACAAATGGAGATCATAGGGCGCATATTAGAGAAAGAATAATAAGAGCGGCAGGGATAATGAAGAAGGTATAGGGAACAGGAAAAGGAAGTTTAAGAAAGATGATAAAAGGAGAATATGGTTGTTCGACACCCTGGTTTGGCCAGTTTTAGGATATGGAACCGAAATATGGGGATGAAAGGAAAGGGAAGATTTGGAAAGGTTACAGGAACGATATGTGAGATGGACTATAGGAGTGGATTGTAGGACACCTGGATATATGGTGAGAGATGAAACGCAAAGGGATAAATTAAGTATCAGAGCAGGAAGAAGGGCATGGAAATTTTAAGAGAAGCTAAGTGAGGAAAAGGGAGGGGAGTTCGCGACGGAATGTCTGAAGGATGTAGAAGAAAGAAGAGGAAGGGCGATTGAGTTAACGAAATAGGAAGAAGAAAGAAGGGAATTCCTTATAGATAGACATGTAGGAGAGGAAATTGGAGGAAACTTTGAAGAATTAGAAGAAAAAGATAAGGAAAGGCAATAAATAGAAAGATGGGTAAGGATAATGGATTCAAAATACAATAAATCGTATAAGATAGTAAAAAAAGAAGGACTACAACAGCATTTGGAAAAGGGGTGGGGAGAAAACAGATGAACAAGAATAGTAAGATTCAGATTGGGTAACGAGGTCACGGAATCGATGTCTTGGGAGGAAATAGAGAAAATAAAGTGCAGAATATGTAAATGGAAGAAGAAACTTGGGAACATGTATGGGAAGGATATATGAGAAGAATGGAAGATAATCGAAGCTGGCAAGAGAACGTGGTAAGGATTTTGGGAAAGGAAGAACAGGGAAAGGAGTAAATGAGGGAATGGGTGGAAGCTAGAGGAAGCTCGTCGTTCACTCGCTTGATCACTCGTAGTCTTTCAGTCACCCTGTCACGTTACGTTACGTTATATTAAGAATTTTATATGTATATATGTATATATTAGGAAGTAAGATAGGCGAAGAGGAGAAGAGATAATTGTTGAAAATAATGAGAATTTTTGTATGTGAAGGAACGGAAATTATGTAAACCCTTAGGGAACGCAATATAGATAAAGAAGAATTAAACCTTATTAGAAGAAGCATGCAAGTAGTAATGCTGCCACTATGGGACGACAGATCCCCACTCTTCCCCTCAGTCCCCATGCCCTTCAACTCTGGCAAACGGAATGAGGGATCAGTGAAGGTCTGTTTACCCACAGTGACAGCATTACAACTTATGAAAATAGCAATAAACATATATCTCATTAAAAATTTGGCTCTTTTTGTGGAACAAAGCGACCTGGGGAGATATAAAGCTAATTGGTGATAGACTTACAACGTATTTTTTTGTATCTTTGTTGCCAGAGTACTTTCTGTTTACGCATAAATCCGAAAATTCTATTTTGATTCACGCAAACGAGGTCGAAATTTTGATACGAATATACATCTCCTAAAATCAACGCTGAAAGTTGAAAAGAGGGTCTAATCCAGTTGCAATTATTATTGCACTCAAGTTTAAATTACTTGATAAGGAAAACGCGGGAACTTTATACCAGAAATTCATACTTCAGTTGAAATGACAAATTTAGAAATATATGTATATGGAACCGAAAGTAATCCAATTGATAAAATATAAATTTCAGAATTAACATGACCTCAAATGCAACCTAAATTATCATTCATTATATTCACACCTCTCTCAAAATGTGGTTTAGTCAAATCGTACCTCATTTTCATTCAATTGCGCTTGAAGTAACATCGGTTGCAATGTGTGACGTGGAATAATGGGTTTTCCATTGTTCAGAACGAATTGCATCTCGGAAACCAAGTCTGGCTTTTATTGTAAGCGAAATCCGCTTTTATAAGCCACTTAGCTTCTCAACTGCTTGCCTTATGAAAGCACGAGAACTCTTTTCTTTATTATTCTCATTTTAGTGATAGAAAGAACTTCTCAATTCCAAATCAAGGATAAATATCACTGTTGAAGTCGATAGTTCTAATCTATTGTGAATGGCGTCGAGTTGATTTAAATTTGTAATTGACTTCTCTAAAGGAAATGCTCTTAAGGCTTTTAGGAAGAAATACATTCAGAGATCAGAATTGAAATTTTAAAAGAAGCCTTTATTCAGCATATGCATTATTATATATTTTTTGTGGAGAAGTGAAAGTTTAGAGAAATTATCAGCAACGATGGGACAATGTGTAGAATTTCTCCCTGCGAGTTTCACTTCCAACTTGCAGGCATTTTCAAAGTTGGAAGTAAAACTTGTCAGTGCTAATTTCTATTTTGAAGTTATTAGGAATTCATAATTTTTAACGATAACAATAATGAGTAATTCGGAAAAATAATTTTTTTAGGAAAGGAAAAAATCTACCTCAGCCAGGATTAGAACCCGGAACGCGAATGTAAAAATGTGGAGCGTTATACCAACTAGGTCACTGAGGCTTTAGCAAACGTTTTCCGATTACGAGAGTTGCCATGGAAAATTGGAAAAGAACTGGTGAAGCCTCAATACCATTACGGTATAACGCTCCACCCATGTACAGTGGCTTTCCTAGCTCAAATACGGGCTGAGGCAGATTTTTCCTCATTATCCAATAAATTGTTTGACCGAAATATTCGTTATTGAAGTTAGTTATTACCTTTCCGAAGGGGTTGGGGTAAATACTCATCTCAATATTTATTAAACAATCACTTGGTAAATTTTTAGCGATTTAAACATTTCGCAAACTCACAGGAGAATATTTTTTAATCGAAAAAATTTTGGAAAAAAAAAGTAAGACTTACTTTCCGATGCCTCATACAAATTCGAATACCAGTTAGCAAACGACGTGGAAAGAACTTACCTACAACAAAAAATAAAGACATAGATTAGTAAATTTTATATTAATACAATAATCATCTTTTAAAATTAACACATACTGTTCAAAGGAGATAAATTCTTTACCAAACAAATTTCCCACAAAAACATGAATTCTTACACAGAACACAAGTATCAAACCGAAAATTTAATATTGGAGCGTTATACCAATTGCTACACCAAGGCTTTTTCAACAAATTTTCTAAATTTGTTACAAATTGCTGCAAGGTTCTCCAATACATTCGAAAAAATTCAATAACTTTCGCGAGAATCATTGAATTTTCAAGGAAACAAATCAATTTTTATCAAAATAGTTGGATTTCGAACCTAAAAAGAATGCTCCTCAACCATTTATTCGAATTTTATTTGGAAAATTGGAATAAGTAAACAAAAAACACAAGAGTTTCCACTTAAAAATGCTGCAGTGGAGCGTTATATCAATGATTCTACCGACGATTTTGAAATTAAAGGGAGGAATTTGAAATAAAAGGGATGAATTTTTCACCCGAAACCGATGGCTCCAAGCCAACGTTGATATATCAACAAAATTAATTAATTTTCAAAGAAAAAGACCAATTTTCAATCTGAAAAGGTGAATACTAACCAAACATTAAAATTTTCATACAGAGAATACAAGTTTCTGACCAAAAAAGGAATCGTGGAGCGTTATACCAATTACGCCACCAAGGCCCTTTCAACAAATATTACAAATTCCAACATTTGTTCAGGTTCCCTAGAGCAGTTAAAGAAATGCTTTTAATTTTTCACAATTTTTTAAAGGAATCCTGATCCAAAAGGTTAATTTTTAGATAAAACGAAAGTAATTTATACCTGAAACCGATGACTTCGAAAAAAATTAGTTTTTAACAAAATAAATGAAATATCAACAAAAAAGTTGAATTTACAACCAAATATTGGAATTTCCAAACAGAGAATAATAATTTCCAAACAAAAATGGAATAGCGGAGCATTATACCTATTACGACACATAGCCTCTATCATTAATATCTTATATTTTAACCTTTTTCAGGTTCACTAGAGAATCGAAAGAAATTCTATTCATTTTTTATCAGTATTTTAAGGAATCCTGATCCGAAAGGAAAATTTTCAAATAAAATAAACGAAAATTCTACCTGAAACCGATGAATTCAAGGAAAAATTAATTTTCCAACCAAGAACGGAACAGTGGAGCGATATACCAATTACGCCACCAAGGCCCTTTCAACAAATATTACAAATTTCAACCTTTTTTCAGGTTCCCTAGAGCAGTTAAAGAAATGCTTTTCATTTTTAACAATTTTTTAAAGGAATCCTGATCCAAAAGGATAATTTTTAGATAAAATGAAAGTAATTTATACCTAAAACCGATGACTTCGAAAAAAATTATTTTTTAACAAAATAAATGGAATATCAACAAAAAAGTTGAAAATCCAACCAAATAATGAAATTTTCAGACAGAAAATAATGATTTCTGAACAAAAATAGAATAGATGAGCGTTATACCTATTACTACACATAGCCTCTATCAATAATATCTTATATTTTAACCTTTTTCAGGTTCTTTAGAGAATGGAAAGAAATCGTATTCATTTTTGATCAGTATTTAAAGGAATCCTGATCCGAAAGGAAAATTTTCAAATAAAACAGACGAAGTTTTTACCTTGAAACCGATGATTTCGAGGAAAAATTAATTTTTTAACCAAAAACGGAACAGTGGAGCGTTATACCAATTACGACACCAAGGCCCTATCAAAATATTTTCAAAATTCAACCTTTTTTCATGTTTCTTTAGAGCATTAAAATAATTAATTTACCTTTTTCGGGATTTCGGAAAAAGGATCTTCTGATTCGAAAGCAGAAATTTCAAATAAAACGGAAAATTTCGTACAGTAGTACAAGAAGTTAGCATTTTTCCGTCGTTTATCCATATAACATTTTGTCCCAAGGTTTATTTTTTTTCCACTATTTTTAGAAAACTTCCCTTTCTCCTCAAAATTTCGGAATCATAACCTCAAAGTTCCTTTTTTTTCAGGGGTCCACTTCTATATTTTTTTTTCAAAACTCATTTCATTTCCGCGAACATTCTACTGTCTGTTTGAGAACTTTATTATTCCTAAAAAAAGCAACTCATTTCGTCAGAAATTGTACAAATTGACTGGAAGTTGAATTATTTGGAAAGATGAATCTTTTTGGCAGAAGATTCATCTCTTCCGTTGCAAATTTTAATATTGTGTTATAAATTTGTATCATTTTTGGCTGAAAGATTATATTTCAACTAAAAATGAAACATCCCGTACATAATTAAAGATGAATCGTTTTAGGTTTAAAAATCAATTCTTTCGTCCAAAACCTATATATCCTGTGATAAATTCATGTATTCTATTAATAATTTATCTTTCTGGGCGGAAAATTGACCATCTTGGTCATAAAACTACGTTATCGGTTGAAAATTCGACTCTTTTGTTAGATGATGAACCCTCTTGTTGAGGAACCTTTACTTTTCTTGAAGTTACATATTTTTATATCAAACTCCATCTTTTTGTTAAAAATTTGAATATTACGTTCGAAATTGTTCTTTTTTGTTGAATTCAAATGCTCTTGATTCTAGGTTCTAATTTTTTGGCTCAACCATTTTTTTCAAATAACCATGTGTAATTCATGTGTTAATGTGGTAATTGTACACCGTTAATCAACGAAAAATTGATTGTGCCGTTGAAAAATCATATTTTTTAATGAAATTCGTCTTTTTGAAAGAATTGATCTTCCGAGTAAAAAATTTATTGTTTTGATTGGAAATGTAATTATTTAGTTAAAAACGAATGTACTTTGTTGAGATCATCTTTCTGGTTGGCAACTTTTCTGTTCTTGACGAAAATTATTTTTCTTGGTGGACATTGATGTATTCAATGCAGACTGAACTATTCTGTAAAAAAATGTCTTCTTGCGTTTAATTTGGATGTATTAAGACTTTCCTATTTCAACTGAATAAAAATTCTTCTTTCTTGGTTGGAAAGTAATTTTTTTTTTAGTGACTTGAGGCTTTTATTTTTGTTTCAACAAATTTTCCTCCACTTGAAAATCCTTCCCTATAGGTCAGAAGAAGAATACTTAAGAATTTAACTATTTTGAAGCACGTTTATTTCTTTCGTTGGAAATGGAACCATTTTTGAAGAATCGAAAATTAATCATAAATGGTACAAAGGCTATCTTCCTCCATTGAAACTAAACAAAAATATTTTCTTTTGAGAATTCGTCTATTCAGCTTAAAAATGTATATTTTTTGTTCGAAAATCATGAATATTGTTAAAAATTCGGGTGGAACATCAATCTTCCTAATAGAAAACCGATGTTTCTGTTTCAAATTCAAGAATCTTGTTAGAAATTTATTTATCTCGTTAAAAATGTATCTTTTCGATTGAAGTTGTTTTTTCCACAAATTATTTGTTCTACAATGAGTTGGTGATTTGAATATTTTCTTGAAAATTCATTCCTCCTCATTAAAAATCAACTTTCTCCTTGAAAATTTATTCATTTGTTTGGTAATTGAATGACTTCGTTGAGAGCAATCATTCTGGGCTCAATAAAACAGATTGAAAATTGCTTTCATTTTCTTCTTGAAAAGTAATCTTCAAACTGATCCACGTAATTGTTGAAAATAGGATTTCGGTAGAAAATTGATCTCCATCGTTAAAAATTCATTCATCAAAACTTTTTTTATCAATCTTCTGTGTTAGCATTGGTCATTTTTTTATATTTTATTATTTCATTTTTATAGTTATTTGTCCTTATGGAAATGAAAAACACATATCCTGTTAAATAAGTTGATAACACATATAAAGATATTTTCCTGGTATAGAACTTGCGTCTATTTGATTTCTCCTAATCTTGTGTGAATAAATTGTCCGAAAGTTCATTTTTTCATATTTCATATGCTTTTTTATAAATAAAGTTATAAACTACTTGCCCTATCGAAATTTATTTTGACTAAATTTGTAGATCTTTTATTGGTGCACAATTTAGATAATTTATGTTTTACCGTACCTCACATAGTTTGAATAAAAATGAATCTTTCTATTTTTCATCATTTTTTGTGCGACCAAAATTTGAGTTTTCAATTTTTTGAGAAAACTCGAAAAGTTGTAAAGATCATACTGGAGAGCTCCCAAAAAGAAACATCTTTTTTTATTAACTTTTTTTCATATCTTGCCTCGTTTGGCTAAAAATTCTCATTTTCTCAGTTTTTATCAAGAAAAATCATGACGATGAATCGTGTCACCTTTTACCTACTACAAGAAACCGTACTTGGGATTTTTGAGTCTTGGAAAAAAAATGTCCGAAAAATTTTTCAAAATGCTCCCCCTATTCCATTTTTGATCAAATAGATTTGAATTTTGAATCGAAATTTTTGAATCAGATGCATTTTTAGCTAAAAGAGAAGACATTTAACCAAGAAGATCCATTTTTGAACAAAAATGATGGATTCTCGACAAAATGAGTGATTTTTCAACATTAGTATCATTTTCAATCGAAAAGAGAAATTCTAAAGGAAAGATGTAATATTTGATACTTCAACGCAAAAATATTTGCATTGAAAATGTAAAATAGCCGAATATTTAGCCCGAAAATATATATTTTGGACCAATCATTTGAATTTTAAATCCACGAAGATGAATTTTCAACAAAAAATGATTATTTTTACATTCTCATCATTTATGATTGAGAAAGTATTAGAATCGTCTGAAATTTCACATATTGAATTTTAAACTAATCTCCACGTTTCGAGACCCCCTGGAAGCCGTCCGTCCGTCCGTAAACACGATAACTCACGAAAAATTTGATGGATAAAATCGGCCTTTGGCACACTTGTTGATTGGTCCAAAAGAAAGGATGAGTTCGTTAGCTAGCTATTTT
>WSXT02056593.1:0-12786 GCA_011762715.2 Neuroterus valhalla
CTATTTCGGTGTAGACGTGAGTTGTTGCAAAAAAAAGATGTCGGTAAGGTAGGAATCGGGTAAGTTTAACATGGCCTAATATCAAGGAAAATGTTACCGAGAATGGAAAGTTCCACTTTTTGAGCAAAACTATGCGAGATATGAAAAAAATGAAAGAAACCAAAATTGATTACTTTAAAAGGTTTCACAAGTTTTACATGAAATTTTTCCCAATACGGCGTATATATTTTTTTTTATTGTGATAACGCTTCTTAAAATATGAAAAATTCAATTTGCTACCCAAACTATGCGAGATGTAAATATCAGTGGCGAGTATTGTAATGAGAATGTGTTCCTTAAGGTCAGTTATAAAAAAAATTTCATCAAAAATGAAAAAAAAAAAAAATCTTCATAGAAGTGGAGGATTTCAGCAGTTTTGCAATATTTGTAATTTTGTGTATGCATTGCACTGAAAACTGAATTAGGCACGTATGAAGCCGAGCGCGAAGCGCGAGAATCGAATGACGCGCGCCATAGGCGCGCTCAAACTTGCAAGCCGCGCGCGCAGCGCGCCATGAGAAGGTCCCCGCGCAGCGATCCAAAATCCATACGACGTCGACTACTTTACCACGTCGGAGAACCCATTTTAATTTCTTTTTGGGGCTGCGAAATTGTACTTCAAAAAGAATACTTCAATTTTCAACCAAATAGCTGAATTTTGATTGATTGATTTCACATTGAAGAGGGGATTTCCGACCGGCCATTTGAATTTTTATTGAAAGGATTGATTTTCTTCAAAAAGACCCAATTCCAACAAAACGGATCAATTTTTGAACTAAAAATACGAATTTTTCAGAAGAAAATGAGTTTTCAACGAGCATACATGAATTTGAAACCTAAAAGTGAATAATTTTATTTAAAAAGATTGATTTCCAACATAAAGTCAATGTTTCCACAAGGAAGATGCATTTTCACGTGAAAAATACAGGTTTACAAGCAAACCTGCAATTTGCAAATCCTTATGAAACATAAGTTGTTAAAAAAATATTTGAATTACAACAAAAAATATAAATCATAAAAAAAAGATTCGAAGCGGCTAGTTACACTCATAAATAAAATGATAACATTTTTGAGCCAAAGGGTAAATTTCCAACGAGAAGATTACTGTTATACCTAAAAAACTTTACCACCAAAAACATTATTGTTCTGGTCATTTTTGGATTTTGAACTTGCTTTTCTAACAACAAAAAATATAAAAAAATTTTCGACCAAAGGAGTCTTTATTTTGGAAACAAGCACTTCAAGGAAGAACTTTTTTAAAAATAAATAATTCAATCTCAAATCAAAACCAATTTAATTTTAACAAGAAAAATTGCATTTTAACTAAAAAGGATCAAATCTTAAGCGAAACGATGAATTTTTAACAAAAAATAAGAAATTTCTAAACCTTTTCAAATTTGAATGCTGCATAGACCAAAACAAAGACAATAATCAATAGAACATTTGCCTCTTTTTTCAAATTTATAAATCAGGAAATTAATATTAAATGTTAAAGATAGATTCTCAAACCTAAAAGATAATTCTTTAACAAAAAATCTGCTCGCTTCGCTCCCAAGTTTCAACGCGCCTAGGGCACGTGTCCGCCAGATCTCGCGCTTTGCGCTCGATAATGTATTAGACTCGCGCTTTGCGCTCGGGTATTTATGTCTCGGATTCAGAACGCTCTTGCTATTGTTCATTTCAATAATTATGCAGATTTGAAAGTGAATTGAACTTTTGGCGGAAGTTTTTATATATAAGTTTATTATCTAAGATATCTTCACAAGAGAAATCGAATGCGCTGTTTATTATACAAAAAACAAGTGTATCAAGACCGATTTCATCTGTTAATTTTTCGATGAGTTATCATGTTTACAGATGGACGGACATACAGACAGACACCGTCGCCAAAACAGGATTTTCGGCTTCAGGGGGTCCTTAAACGTAAAAAATCTGTAGAAAATTAAAGATGTGGAATTTCGGGTAATGCTTATACTTTCCCAATCATAAATGATGCGGATGTAATAAAATTTTTGATTTTCCATCATGTGCTATACAGTAAAAGTTTGAATTTTTCATTTTTGTAAGAAATTCGAAATTTCGTTATGACAATCTCATAAGGCACTCAAAAAGAAACGTTTTCCTTTCTCTTACTTTTTTCCATATCGTGCGATATTTCGCGTGAAGTTTCCATTTTCTTTCGTATTTTTGAGTTTTGAAAATGCTATTACTCTGACACTTTTCTCTTTATCGAAAAAAGTTATAAATATGAATTGTTGGAATTCCCAAACGCTACAAAGAACCGTCCATAGAATTATGAAATCTCGAAGAAAAGGTCTCAGAAATTTTGAAAAAGTTCCCGCTTTTTGAGTTCTCATCCAAAATAGCTGGCTAACGAACTCATCCTTTCTTTTGGACCCATCAACATGTGTGTCGAAGGCCGATTTGATCCGTCCATTTTTTCGTGAGTTATCGCGTTTACGGACGGGCGGACGGCTCGACGGACATACGGACCAACAGACAGACACCTTCGCCAAAACTTGATTTTCGGCTTTAGGGCGTCTCGAAACGTGGATATCCGTTGAAAATTCAAGGTGTGAATTTTCAGACGAATCTAATACTCTCTCAATCATAAATGATGAGAATTTAAAAACCCAACAGATTCATTCCTATGTTATGTTTGCAATCAGATAGTTGAATTTCTGGTAAAAAATTATATTTGAACTAAAAATGGAATATTTCTGTGAAAGAAACGACGTATCGACCAAATATTTATTTATATTTACTCATTTTTAAACGAATATTTTATTTCTGCACCAAAAAGATGAAGTTTCAACTTAAATGATGAATCTTCGACAAAAATGTCTTTCCGTAGTTGTACAGGAAAACATACGTAAATCAAAATTTTTGGAATTAAAAATTGTCGAAGCTAATGGTAAATTACCCATGGAAATTTGCCGATATGCACATATTATGTCTGCCAGGAGCAGTGTTCCTATTTTCCTGAAAATGTATGTTGTCCTGTTGGCAGTGTGTTGGGTATTGCAACGAAATACCGTAATTAAAGCGATACACGGCTATGGTGGTGTTTGTAATATGAGCATCTGTTTGTAGTATGAGCGATCGATTGACGACACGATTGGTTAGAGAGAACCCCATTTATCAATCATTTCAGAAATACGCACAATTTTCCTTATCCAACAATAAATTTTGTCTTCTGACGAATAAAACAGCCCATACAACTAAGTTTCAAACTACGTAGAAATTGAGATCGGGATTTAGTAGGGCGCTGTATAGTTTATACTTTTTCTGATAAGGCACTGATCAGGAAAACCAAACACTGACAAGAGTACCTTTTTATCACCCAACTCCTATTTTCAAGACTATTTATATTAAACAATTATGATTATAATAACTTTGCACCAATAAATAAATATAACATTTCTGTTTGAAGACATATTAAAAAGGAAACAATTGCAATTTCACCTAAACAGAAAGGAAATTTCCACCAAAGAGATGAAAGTGGAAAAAAAGTTTTAAACAAGAGAGATGAATTTTCGAACAAGAAAAATTTTTTAGTCAAGAATAGATCAAACATTCCAACAAACTTAATAAAAATGTTTTTATTCTACAAAATGAGTAAATTTTCCACAAAATAGTTGATTCTCCAACCAAAAAAGATATTTTAGTCAAACCGAAAACAAATTTCATCCAGATTTTCCCGAGAAAATAAGACGAATTCTCTACAAGCCAGTTCGATTTTCAACAAAAAAGTATGATTTATTGACGAAAGAGTCTTTTTCAACCAACTAATTGAATTCTCAATCGAAAAGCAAATTTTAATCGACTAGAGAAAAAATCCCACTCAAAATGGTGGATTTTTACCCAAAATATAAATGATCTATAAAGCAGTTGAATTTTAAAACCAGAATATGAGTTTTCATTTTAAAAAACCGAATTTTGAACCAAAAAACTACGAATTTCGGATAAAATTGTGCGATTACGAAAAAGAATTTACTAGAATAGGGAAGGTTTTTAACCAAAAGGGATATTTTTTTATACAACAATTGAATTTCCAAACTGAAAGGATTGAATATCAAAAAGAGTTTTTTTTCAACTAAATTGTTGAGCTTTTAATATAACAGATCCTTTTCTAACAAATTTTTGTCTTCCAAACTAGAAAAAATCCATATTTATTCATAACTGAGGATTTTCTGACTTCAGAATATGAGTTTTGAAACGAAAAGATGATTTTACACAAAATAATTTTTTTTCCAGTAAAAAGTTTAAATTTTTACCAAATCGTCAAACTTTTCAATCGAAAGAGATATTACGGTTAAACAGAAAAACAAATTCCATTCAAATTGTTAAAATTTCAACAGCGGAAAAATCATTAAGTCAAAAAGAAAAGAAGATTTAAACAAATTTGAAATTCCGAACGACAAACAACATATTATCAACAGAAAAATCGAATTTTCAACTGGGAGATAAATGACTTTTCAACAAAACTCTCGAATTTTTCACCAAAGGAGACAAAATGTCTTCCAAGAGAGAGGAATTTTCAACAAATCACTCGAATTTCCAACCCAAAAAATGTTAATTTTTTCTTTCAAATGAGAGGCCCTTTTCAACCAAATAGTTGAATTCACTTCCGTAATAGTTGAGTTTTCAAGAAGAGGAATCATTTTTGGATCAAAAACAATAGTTTCAAAACATTTATATAACAAAAATCTAAATTTTCTTCAATAAATTCAAATTGACAATCAGAAAATGAGGCTGTATAATAAAATCGTGCAACTTGAAACTGAAAAAACATATTTCTACCAGAAGGAAGATGAAGAAGTTTCAAGCAAAAAAGACAATTTTCCGAGAAAACAGTTGAATTTTCCACCTGACAAGATTGATATTTAACGAAAAAGCTCATTTACAATCAAATTAATAAACAATAAAAAAACCGATCCTTTTCAACAAAATTTTTGAAATTTAAACTGGGAAAAATTCAAATTCATATCATGACTGAGAAATTTTGAACCCAAAAATATAAATTTCAAACCAAAAAGATTTTTTCTTACAAAGTAAATTAATTTTTAAGGCAAAAGTTGAATTTTTACCCGACTTGTTGAACATTTTAACCGAAAAAGGTAGTGCAATTGAATCGAAAATAAATTCTACCCAAATTTTTTAAATTCCAACAAAAAGAAATCATTTAATCAAAGAGAAAAGAGGACTCAACTAAATTTGAAAATTCCAAAAGAAAAAGACAAATTTTCAACAAAAAAATGAATTTCTAACTAGGAGGGACATGACTTTCTAACAATTAAGTTCACTTCTTGATGAAAAACAAAACTTCTGATAAATTTTTGGAGCTAAAAAAAAATTTTCAACAATAAAACCACGTTCTTAACCAAAAAAAGACACTGTTAAATAAAATTGTGGTATTTCAAACTGGAAAAACAAATTTCTACCAAAGGAAAAGAGAAAAATTCAAGCAAAAAGACGATTTTCGGGAAAAAAAGTTTAGATTTCCACCTAAGAAGATGGATATTCAAGAAGAAAACTAATTTACAACCAAATTATTGAACAATAAAAAAACCAATCTTTTTCAACAAAATTAATGGCTTTCAAACTAAAAAAAAATTGGAATTTATACAATAACTCAGAAATTTTTAACCCGAGAATATGAATTTCAAACCAAAAAGAATTTTTTTGAAAAAAAAATGAATTTTTAAGAGAAACGTTGAATTTTTAACTAAATTGCTGAACTTTTTTAATGAAAACGATTGTGTGCTGATTGAATCGTATATAAATTCTACCCAAATTTTCAAAATTTCAACAAAAAAAGATCATTTAGTCACAGAGAAAAGAAACTTCAAGTAAATTTGGAAATTCCCTCGGAAATTCCAGAACAAAAAGACGAATAAAAAAAAAAAATCGAATTTTCAACTGGGAGGGACATGACTTTTTAACAAAATTCTCGAATTTCTAACTAAAAAAGACGAAATTTCTGCCAGAAGAGAGGAGTATAATGAAATTGTGGAATTTGAAACTGAAGAAAAAATGGCTAAGAAAGAAGAAGCAGAAGAGACCATTTTTCGAAAAAATAATTTTCAACCTGAAATAGTTGATATTCAACAAAAAAGCTAATTTACAACCAACTTATTGAACATTAAAAAAATCCATCCTTTTCAACAAAATTGTTGACTTTCAAACTTGAAAAAATTAGATTTATACCATAACTGAGATATTTCTAAACCGAAAATATGAATTTCAAACCCAAGAGATTTTTTTTATGTAATGCATGAATTTTTCAGGAGGAGTTGAATTTTTAACCGAACTGTTGAATTTTTCAATTCACAATGATATTACGGTAACCGAAAAAAAAATTTCGACAAAATCATTAAAATCTGAACAAGAAGACAAATTTTTAACACCAAATTGGATTTGTCAACCAGAAAGGACATAACTTTTTAATAAAAATCTTGAATTTCTAACAAAAAAAGATTAAATTTATACCAAAAGGTAGTCATTTTCTATAAATCACTCAAATTTCAAGCCCAAAAAATGTTTTCTTCCTTCTTACAAATAAGTTTATTTCTTGATCAAAAACAAATTTTTTTTAAATGCCTGAATGAAAAATATAAATTTGCATAAAAAAATCAAATTCCGAACCAGGAAGTGAGACTGTTTAATGAAATTTGAAAAATCTAACCTGAAAAGATTTATATTCAATAAAGAAGCTAGTTGCGACCAAATTATTGAACGAAAAAAAAAACGATCTTTCTCAACAAAGTTCTTGACTTTTAAACTAAAAAGTATTCCAAAATTTGCATTAAAGCCGAAGAATTTCAACTGAACTTCCCAAAAGAATTCTAATTGAATTTTCATATAATAACAGAGTTTTAAACAGAAGAATGCGGATTTTCAACCAGAAATTCAATAGTAGTGAAAGTAGTGGAATCGAAGGTCCTGCCCCAAATTCTTTGCTTTGTTCATCCCATTGAGGGCCCAACTTAAGACTGTCTAGCATACAAGATTGGGACATATCCAGGAATTCATAGATTTTCTAGTGCCTTGAAAGGCCCTGACTAGAACTTGCTAGTCCCATTGTTCAAGTAAGTTCCTGACTACCACCTCAATTAAAAATGGGACAAGTGGGTCAATTTTCACAAAGGAATCGAACAACATAAATGGAATCAATAACAATATCCAATCATGAAGGTCATTTATTTCCAAGATGATGAAATTTGACGTGATGGGAAATGATTTTTCATCAACAAAATTTTCAAAACTCCTTGTCAAAAAATGATCCCTCTCTCATTCCCCAATTTCACGATCCAGTGAACACCCTAAAACTGTTGAATTTTCAAAGCTCCCCACTTGAATTCGATAAATTTCGAACTTTTCAATTCATAACAGGGGATCCCCTCCTATACCCACCCCTAAATTTAATTCCTCAACATAAATCGTATGCCTCACACTTTACTACTTCCGAAAAATTCCGAAAGGAGGCTCTCCCACACGCAAAAAGTAGAAGATAATAATCGAGAGAGTAGAAAAATATTCACCGGGCAAGGATTTGAACCCACGCCGCGTCAGTGATTGCTATCGACTGCGCCTCGAAACCTGCCGCTGGCTAGACTCAATGAGCTCGTCCACTTTTCGATATAGGTGCAAAAGGGAAAATTTCGTGATGAGTGGTGTTTTATTCGGTTGGAGTCTATACCAGACCGCTTTGGCAGCAACTCGTACATAGTTTGATATGAAGCGAGGGTCGTAGACTTCACATGGCATTTGGGGTGGAACTAGGAAGCAACGAGTCGGACTCGTGGTTGCCGATGTTTCGGCTTATGGGGTGTTTTATTGGTGATTGGCGAGTCCCGTCATCCCACGATATTGTTCTCGCGGAGATAAAGCTTCGTTAGATTCCCTTTCGGCGCCTCCCATTGGTTCATCCACGTGCTACTATCATGAAACGAGAATGTAGGGCCACTTCCAAATACAGTCATACACCATGGGGTAGACTATAAAATACTGTCCTGAGATACGTTTATTGCATCCAAGGCTTCCTTCTATGACCAGATCCTTCCACAAAAAGTTTTGGGAATGATGGGAAATACGCCTTTCCGCGAACCAGAACCTTGGATCCCAGAATATTTTTCAAATGATACTAAGAGCGTCTTTCCCGTGAATAGAATCTGCCAACCAAAAATATGATAGAGAAAGTGCCCTTCGGCGTATGAAAGCTTCAATATTTGAAGAAGTATTTGTTAAAGAGAAGAAGCCAAAAATATCATCCAAAAATATTATACAAAGAGCATCATACAAAGAGCCTCTTCAATCAACGAAACCCTCCACCAAAAATATTCCTCTGAATGATAGAAATAGCGTCATTTCTATTGCCTGAAACTTGTATCGAAAAATATTTCCTGACAAAATAGGATAAGTGTCATTTCGATGAACAGAACCATCCATCCAAAAATTTCATTTAAAGAGTGTCCCTCCGAAGACCAGAACCTTTAATACAAACAAAATTTTTTCGTATAGTACGAAGAGGGACACTTTGATGATCAGAACCCTTTATTCAGAAATATTATTCCAATACTAGGAGGAGAGCCTCTTCAATAAACAAAACCCTCCACCAAAACAATTCCTCTGAATAATAGAAAGAGCGTCATTTTTAGTGCCAGAAACTTGTATCGAAAAATATTTCCTAATCCTCCGATTATCAGAACCTTCCATGCAAAACTATCATGCAAAGATTTGTCTCAGGAAACCAGGACCTTTAATACCAACACAATTTTTCCGTATGATACAAAGAGCGTCACTTTGATGACCAGAACCCTCTATCCAGAAATATTATTTGAATGATAGGAAGAGAGTCTCTTCAATAAACAAAACTCCAACCAAAAATCTTCCCCTGAATAATAGAAAGATCGTCCTTTCTATGGCCAGAACCTTCCATCCGCAAATATTTCCCGACATAACAGAATAAGCGTCATTACGATGATCAGAACCTCCCATCCAAAAATTTCATGCAAAGACCATTCCTCCGAAGACCGGAACCTTTGATACCAACAAGATTTTTTCGTTTGATACACAGAGCGTCACTTTGATGACCAGAACCCTTTATCCAGAAATATTATTTGAATAATAGGAGGAAAGGCTCTTCAATAAACAAAACCCTCCACCAAAACTATTCCTCTGAATAATAGAAAGAAAGTCATTTCTATTGCCAGAAACTTCCATCCGCAAATATTTCCTGAAATAACAGGATGAGCATCATTTCGATGATCAGAACCTTCCATCCAAAAATATCATTTGAAGAGTGTCCTTCCGATGACCAGAACCATTAATACAAACACAATTTTTTCGTATAGTACAAAGAGCGTCACTTTCATGACGAAAACCCTTTATCCAGAAATATTATTTAAATAATAGAAGGAGAGCCTATTCAATTAACAAACCCCTTCACCAAACATATTCCTCTGAATAATGGAAAGAGCGTCATTTCTATTGCCACAAACTTGTATCGAAAAATATTTCCTGACATTTTTCGTATAGGACAAAGAGCGACACTTTGATGAGCAGAACCCTTTATTCAGAAATATTATTTCAATAACAGGAGAAGAGCCTCTTCATTAAATGAAACCCTCCACCAAAACAATTCCTCTGAATAATAAAAAGAGCGTCATTTCTATCGCCAGAAACTTGTATCGAAAAATATTTCCTGACATAATGGGATAAGCGTCACTCCGATTATCAGAACCTTCCACTCAAAAATATCATGGAAAGATTTGTCTCAGAAAACCAGGACCTTTGATACCAACACAATTTTTTCGTATGATACAAAGAGCGTCACTTTGATGACCAGAATCCTTTATCCAGAAATATTATTTGAATGATAGGATGAGAGTCTCTTCAATAAACAAAACTCCAACTAAAAATATTCCTCTGAATAATAGAAGGAGCGCCCTTTTTATGGCCAGAACCTTCCATCCGCAAATATTTCCTGACATAAGAGGATAAGCGTCATTTTGATGATTAGAACTTTCCATCCAAAAATATCATTCAGAGAGTGTCCCCTCGATGACCAAAACCATTAATACGAACACAATTTTTTCCTATAGTACAGAGAGGGACACTTTGATGACCAGAACCCTTTATCCAGAAATATTATTTGAATAATAGAAGGAGATCCTCTTCAAGTAACAAAACCCTCCGCCAAAAATACTCCTCTGAATGATGGAAAGAGCGTCATTTCTATTGCCAGAATCATGTATCGAAAAATATTTCCTAGCATAAAAGGATAAGCGTCATTCCGATTATGAGAACCTTCCATTCAAAACTACCATGCAAAGATTTGTCGCAGAAAACAAGGACCTTTGATACCAACACAATTTTTTCGTGAAATGCAAAGAGCGTCACTTTGATGACCAAAACCCTTTATCCAGAATTATTATTTAAATAAAAGGACGAGATCCTCTTCAAGTAACAGAACCTCTGCCAAAAATATTCCTCTGAATAATAGGAAAAGCGTAATTTCGATGATAGAATAACATTCCATCTAAAAACACAATACAAAGAGGGTCCCTCAGGAAACCAGAACCTTTGATACCAACACAATTTTTTCGTGAAATACAAAGAGCGTCACTTTAAAGACCACAACCCTTTATCCAGAAATATTGTTTGAATAATATGAGGAGATCCTCTCCAAGTACCAAAACCCTCCGCCACAAATATTCCTCTGGATTACAGAAAAAGCGTAATTTTGATGACAGAATATTTCATCTGAAAATACAATAGAAAGAGAGTCCCTCAGAAAATCAGAACGTTTGATACCAACGCAATTTCTTCGTAAAATACAAGGAGCGTCACTTTGATGACCAGAACCCTTTATCCAGAAATATTATTTGAATAATAAGAGGAGATCCTCTTCAAGTAACAAAACCCCCCACCAAAAATATTCCTCTGAATAATAGGAAAAGCGTAATTTCGATGATAGAATACATTCCATCTAAAAACACAATACAAAGCGGGTCCCTCAGAAGACCAGAACCTTTGATACAAATACAATTTTTTCGTTAAATATAGAGAGCGTCACATTAATGACCAGAACCCTTAATCCAGAAATATTATTTGAATAATAGGAGGAGATCCTCTTGAAGTAACAAAACCCTCAGCCAAAAATATTCCTTTGCATAATAGAAGAAGCGTAATTTCGATGATAAAACCTTCCATCTAAAAATATAGTACAAAGAGCACCCCTTCGAAGACTAGAATCTTTAGTACCAAAACAATTTTTTGTATAATACAAAGAACGTCACTTTGATGACCAGAACCCTTTATCTAGAAAAATTATTTGAATAAAAGGCGGAGAGCCTCTTCAATTACCAAAACCCTCTACCAAAAACATTCCTCTGAATACAAGAAAAGGGGGCCATTTCGATGATAGAACCTTCTATCCAAAAATATCATGCAAGACCGTTCGTCCCTCCGAAAGACAGAACCTCCATACAAACACAATTTTTCCGTACAATACAAATAGCGTCACATTAATGGCCAGAACCCTTCATCCAGAAATGTTATTTGAATAATAGGAGGAGAACCTCTTCAATAAGCAAAACCCTCCACCACAAATATTCTTCTGGATTATAGAAAAAGCGTAATTTCGATGACAGAATATTTCATCTAAAAATGCAATAGAAAGAGAGTCCTTCAGAAAACCAGAACGTTTGATACCAACACAATTTTTTCGTAAAATACAAGGAGCGTCACTTTGATGACCAGAACCCTTTATCCAGAAATATTATTTGAATGGTAAGGGGAGAGCCTCTCCCGAAAAGCTGGCCAAAAGTAAAAAAAAGTATTTTTTTTTTTGTACCTTTTTTTTAACAATAAGTGTTCTTGAGGATTCCAGTGACTATATTTTCCAATCCGAAAAATTTCATCGCAGAGAGTTGACTTTGCAGCACGGTGCGAAGTTGACTACTTCTGCGCGCAGATGGATGTTTTTCAAACGGCCTTAAATGTTTGTAAGAATAAACGGTGTTTATTGATGACTTAGGCATCCATTCGAGTTCTTGAAACAAGTTTTGCAGCCTCCACTAATGTGTCATACCGGAGTGTAGTCGAAAAATGGAAATTGTTCGCGTATTTATTTATAAATAGTATTAAAAGTATAGAATAATTCACCTCGATTAAGGGTAAAACATTACCTTTTACCAAGGCTGAAAGTGCATTGTTCATCAGTGTTCTTACTAATTTTTTTCTAAAAACTGTTGTACAAACATATTCGAGTAAAATTTAAAAAAATGAAGCTGCAGATAACTGCATATTCGGTTCTTAAATCGAATTTTTTGTTCGAACGTTCGAATAAGATGCGACCAGACGCGACGCATCTCATCTAATCTCGGCTCACGGCTAGGCTTCAACTTGCTCCATAGTGCAGTACACTCTCAAACTTCATCCGTTTCCGAAAAAGTGTTCAAAAAATATGAGTGAGTGCTTCGACATTTTTTTACGAGGTGCATTGAAATTTTCACGTTCCTTATTTGTTTCAAAACAACCGGCAAACGGAATCTTCTGAGGAAAGTAAATCAAATTCATTTGATCTTTCAATTTATGTTATACGCAGAGCGTGAATTTTTTTAAAGTGGTTACACTTCACTAGACTGAAAGACTTTATTTTATTAAACTAGGTCACCAGTGTTTCATTCTAATGTAAGTTCGCTGAATTCAAGCACGGTAACAGCAATTTTTATAAATTAG
>WSXT02056604.1:0-12786 GCA_011762715.2 Neuroterus valhalla
GACAGAATCACTCAAGCATGAACAGCCGAGAAACTGGCGCTGACGCGAGAGGAACCCGTCCAAGCGGTAAGTGTATCCTGGAAATGGATGGAGAAGAAGAGAAAAGGGAATACTTGCGCTGAGGAAGTCGGAATCAAGATTGCTGCCGATGAAATGTTATGAGATGCAGACAAATTTAAAGACTGTATAAGTATTTTTTTCATGGAGCTGTATGAACTTGAAGCCATGGAGAATAACCAAAGTGACACAGGCAGATATCGGCAGATATCTTTAAGATACGTATGAGATAATTGTGATGTAGGTAGGGAGAGCAGAATCGGTATCCACATTATTTCCGTAACTAAAAAACTCAAGAATGATAAGTCCACCAATGGGGATGGTATCACCTCTGAAGTTCTTAAGTGCAGTGGTTGGTATTTGTTCGCGTGGCTTTATGAATTTATGATATGTGTGCTGTAAACAGCGGAGTTCCGAATGATTGAAAGAAGGCAACTATCGTCCCAATCAACAACAGGAAGAGTGATCAGGGCGAGTGTAATAATTATCATGTGAATAACAAAGGAAAGGAAATCTAGGATTCAATGTAGATCAATGCCAGGGGGATCATGTATCGGTCAGATATCTAGCTTGCGCCGAAGGTGTGGATTTCGGGACAGTGGCAGTACGTGGCGTTGTATTCGCAAACGAAAAGATTGGTACAGCAGAAGCAGGCGATGATTTGCAGAGGATGTTATGTGGAATGGATACCAGCATGAAGAGAACGGGTCTCAAGGTCAACGTGAATAAAACCAAAACGATCCAGTTTGAAAGTAAGGTTACGGAAAAAATATGCAATATTGACTCGCATAGAGAAAGAATAGTACAAATTGATAATTTCATATTTCTTGGAAGTTCATTTACTACAGATGCTTGACTCAGTGTTGCAAGATTATCGGCAGTGGACGGGATCTGACTAGAAGTTTTCATCAACCTCTCACATTCAGGAAACTATTTTGTGTGGCCCAGATGAAATTGAAGACATAGAAGATTGAGGTCTGGAAATCCAACTTATTGAGAATATAGTAGAATAAGACAGAATTCCAGCTTTGGCTATTTCAAACGACATATCAGTTTGATCTGAGAGCACTTTAGAGAAGGGTCAACAAAAAATGAATAAAAAAATCCTGTTCGCTGCGTGGACACATTCTCTTCAGGCGCAAAATACTTCGCTCCCAACTTTAATCGTTCCTAACGATTGAAAAAATGCGATTATCGTTCAAATCTACAAAGGGAAGAGTGTTCTAGGCTACTTTATTAATTATCATTTCAATAAAAAAAGGAAGGATCTGTAAAGTTTAATGTGGATCAATGCAGGGAGATCATGTGCCAGTCAGATATTTGACTTGTGACCGATCACAGAAAAAGTTCAGAAGTAAACGAAAAAGTTTTCTGCGCACTTGCTGATCGGGAATGAGCTTCTGAAAAATTGTATAGAGCTAAACCTTTGGAAGTCTCGTAAGAATATGAAGAGGGTGTGTAATATATACATAGACACATATCAGAGATCAACTCTTCGACGAAGAAGGTGTTGATCTAGAGACAGTGGAAGTGCGTGGCCTTGCGTTTTACAAAAGATGAGAAAAAACATCAGTCAAGGATTTATTCTCATCTCAAAATTCTGTTCAGTTTGATCTACTCGAACTTAACAAAGAGAATAATGTTTAGTTGAACGAAACATCTAAAGAGCAAGATGAGCTATAAGTGAAAACCGAGAAATCTCAAGGCAATAATCGTTATAAACAGGTATATACCCGCTAAACACCCTTGTTCAAAAGAAGCATCGTTAAACTTTATCAGTCAATGGATTATACATAAAATCTCAATTCTATTCATCTAGTCTCGTTTCTCCCCTTGATTGGAAAAGTTTCAGCTATTTCTGAGTTAATAATGAGAGTTTTAATTGCCCTCTTAGCAGCATGCAAATCAAGCAAGAGACTTTGCCTCTTCTTTTATTTCTATGGATGTATAGTGCCTTTGTGATCTGATCGAAATCAGGAGTCGTTGTTAAATGTAATTTAATTGGTTGATAATATATCGAGACCTTGCAGATATTTTGATTAAATTCTCGGAATTAGAATACGTAGAGACCGCTAAGAAGAGAATGTAAGTGCATTTCTAACGAAAAGCAGTATACAATTCGATAAAAGACTATTTTACTGAAATTTGTTATGTATTTGAAATCAAGCCATCTGAAATTGAATTTTGAGTTGAAAAAGTTTTAGGACCTGCATATTAAGCCGCTCCTGCTTTTTTTAATAACTTAAGAAGATTTATTTCTAAAAAATTTCGTTGAGCTGTTTTTGAAGAGTGCAATCTCTTCCATTTGTTTTTCAAGATTCAAGATTTCAAGATTCAAGATTTTTGCACTGATATTCCTTCAGAAGAATGTGGATTCCGAAATTTGCAGCCCTCTTCCTTTTCAGAATGCCTACTCTGTGCCTCTCGATCACAAAGATTTCTTCTATTCTTCCAACTATCTCTCTATCTACTCCCTTATTTCCCTTATTCCAAACACAACACTCTCCTGTTAAGCAAGTCCAACGCTGCTCTGAAGTCTCCGACCAAGAAAGTCATTTCTGTCCTTTCCTTTTACACCTAGTTTTCAAGATGGGTAAGAAAATGAACGTGTGTGATTTCTCTATATCCCTCTACACTTCCACCTTATCTTTTTTTCATCAGCTTCATTACCAGTTTTATACTCTTTCTCTAGGACATCCCGCACCTCCTTTACCACCATACTTCAGTGCTTCACTCTCTACGCAGTTTTCTTCTATCGCTTTAGTTTTATAGCCTTTCTTCTCCCAATTTTATTCCTCTCATTCATGCCCTCCTTTCCCTTCTTTCCCCATTCATACTCCATATTCCCTCCTTCTTTGGTTATTTTTCTCACCTTTCCTATTTACTTTTTCCTTCTCCCTTCAACTCTCCGAAAATTTTTATTTTCCTCATTTTTCCTACGCGCTTCTGTATTCTTCTTTCTCCTCTGTGCTGAAACAATTACATTCCCATTGATTGAGACTTACATCTTCCCCTATCTCCTTAAGCACCTTTCATCATTCCAATGATAATGTTTAATTTCTGCGAATCACAGGCTAAGAACTATTTTGAACTGTAAATACCAGATTATTCCTGTTATAAGGTCACGACTAGTACACTGCGCCCAGACGCTCACTCCATATTTTGCAATATTCTTTGAAATTTATAAAAATCACCAGAAGTGAACTAACTTATCCTCAAGCATAACTCCTGTTCATCAACAACTTTTTTTTTTGCTGCGAAATTTCCTTTTATGTCTCTAATACTAACTTATTTTCTAGAATATACATATAAAATTCTTATCTCAAGAATATATACATAACGTACCGTGACGGAGCAGGTAAACGACCGGAAGCGAGTAAGCGAGTGCTCGAGTGTTTTGAGCGTACGAGCGAGTAAGCGAGGGGAAATAGAAGTAGAGAAAGCGCAGTCGCGCGTTATTCTACCTAATTTTACCTAATCATACTGCACAATTCGAACTACTATTATTTGGTCTATGTGACTACCGCTTCCTTCTTCTTCGTTTTCTCACACAAGCTTCACATTTATCTTTCCTTACAATTCTCCAAACTTTTTCTTTTACCATTTTACATATTCGTTCTTCTTTTATCCATCCTTCTCCTATTCCTTCTTCTTCTTGAAATTCTCTTAATACTTTCTTGGTATATCGCTTCCTGTTTCTTACCTCTCATACAACCTTCACATACGTGCTCTTATGTATCTTCCACCCATTCCTACACTCTATTGTTCCTCTTCCCATATTTTTCTCAATACATTGCTTCCTTTCCTTCATTTCTAAGTCTTCCTCTAGTCTGCTCTTCTTTTTATTGTTTTAATATGTTTCATATCTTGATTCCTTCATCCCATCTCTTCTATCTGTTATTTGAATTTCTCTATCTCGCTTTTCCGATTCCTTATAAAATATGAGACTTCCTACTCTTATCGCATAATATATAAATTTTTTTCTATCCTCTTTCCATCGTGTTAATTCTGCAGTTCTCTTCCCTTATTCTCCCATAAAGTTATATCACATTTTCTCTGACTCTCGTTTCTTCCCCTCTGCTTCCTCTCTCTTTATATTTGTATGCCTTCTTTCCTCCTGTCTTTATTCTTGACTATTCCTTCGAGTCTGATGCTATTTAAGCTGGTGCTCTTTATCTTTTTCCTTAGGTCCATACAATAAATCTCTCTTACACCTTATTTATCTCCATTCTCGCCTCATTCTCCCGCGCAACTGAACGAAGATTCTGAAAATATTTTAGGTCCTTTATCTTCTTGCCTGTTCATCAAGCTTTCGATTTCCACTCTTTTTATGCCTCCTTTCTTTACTTTACTGACTCAGTTATATCTATTTCAAACCGCAGTTCTTTCCTCTCAGTCTAATTTCCCAACCTCTTCATTGTACGTAACATTTCTTCCTCGTTTTCCGAAAGAGCACTATGGCATATCTGCATATGCCAGAGGGTACATTTTTCTTACATCAAGCTTTGCCCTCCCCTTTTCTTTTCTCAAGCCTCAAAATATGAAACTGAAATGATAAACAAGAAATTCAGAAAGTTCCTCCCATTTGTTCCATCACTCTACCCTACTTTTTGTCTCTATGGAGATTCCTGATACTTTTTTTCTCAAACCTTTTCTAACCAACCCTTCTTCTGACGCTTCATCTATATCTTCCCTCTCCAATGAATCAAACGCTGCTTCAAAATCCAGGAATAACACTGCCAATCATCCTACTACTCTTTTGAGTATTCTTTTTTTAATATTATTCAGCGCATATACATTATCCATCACTTTCATTCCTTTATTATAGCCTGTCTGATTTGGTAGAATTACTTCCATCCACTCTACTTCTTTCTTTCACCTCCCTAACAATATTAACACCTATATCTCATATAATGTCAACGTCAGTGCCCCTTCCCCCTTCCATGATATAACCTTTGTTTCCTTTCTTTCTTCACTATTTGTACCACTACCCACTTGATTGAACCTCTCCACCATTCCTCCACACACCCTACCACTACCTTAGTACTAAATTGAGGGACCTACAGATTAAGGTGGGTTCCGAACCACCAAGAACCCCAGCCCCAAGTATTCAGAGTAACCTTTTTCTCAAGAGTTACCGGCACCACGACTTTCGGAGATGAACACTCCCTTGCTAGGCAAGTGTTCACCGCGTGGGCCACCGAAGCTCTTCCAGAGTGCAAGGCGGGAATCGAACCCACAACCAGCCGGCGTGGGTCAGAAGCGGATGCCTTAGCCACCACGACCAACTGGCCACTCTTTGTACCACTACCCATTGATTTCATATTTTTGGCCGGCCTTCCCCTGTCCTCATCCTCTTACAAATCATGGACGCCAACTGCTTCACTTCATTCCACTCTTTTATCCAAACTTTATGAGGTATTTCATCTATCCCTTCTCTTCCTGACCCACCCAAAATCTCTATTTCCTTTCTTGTGATCTCCTCTCCTTCGAACTATTCCCCTGCCTCTTTCCCTTCTTCCGTAATTTCCTTCTTTACTCCTCCCGAAAATTCCATGAAATAATCTTTCTATCCTAATATTACAATTACTTTGATGATTATTTGCCTTTCTTTCCACAAGCTGCTCACTATTTTCCATACTCCTCCCCCTCTGCTAGCCCTTTCTTCCCCCTCTCCAAACTTCTTCATACCCTTTGAACTTCTTTTCTTTTCTTCGAACATTCTCAATCCCAGATACCTCTAAACAACTGACATTGCTCAATGTAGCTGAACATCGATTGAAGAGGTTTAATCATCATTATTTTACTCGCCTATGTCTAGAGATGGGAGAAAAACAGGTGTCATTTTGAAATTAGTGACTAAATGAATTTACTGAACTGTCCGGAATCATCTTGAGAATTTCACAATGATTATGGAATCATCATTCATAAATGTTCATAATGGTAATCATGATTCTTCAATGAAGAATATCGAATCATTGACAGTTCATTCGAACTTTTATTCTAGAAAGTTTTGAAATAAAAATTATAAACTCCTGAAGTTGTCAAAAAAAAAAATTTAACAAAGCAGTTAAATAAATTATCGGGAATATCAATTTTCAATTAAAAACTGAATATTTATTTTATTTTTCTTCAAATTTTCGATGTTTAGGTTCCTTAACTTGGTGGACTATAGTTTTTGGAAATGTTATATCTTCTTGGTCTGTTTGCATGCATTATTAAAATTGAATCATTCATATATATTCTTGTATCTTATATTTATTATAAATAATGGTTATATTCTATTATTTGACAAAGATCAAGTCCCAACGGAGGGAAGAGAATCTTTCCCGATATCAAAAATATCTAATAATAATTTAATGTTAAGGGGATATTCTACGCAAGATTCTATATTTTTAATCGCTTATTTCTCGAAAGCATATTTTTCAAACTGGTCGACACGATTACTTCAATAGTAATCGTTTGATTGCTCTGAAATTTTTCCAGTTTACTTGTCAAATAAATAGTTATGGTCGGTACTACGATCTTGCAAAAGTCATCTGTTTAAATATATTTTTTTCTACAATGAGCAATAAAAAACAGGGAAAAAATCATAACTCGGCGTAAAAAACTGTGTAAAATTGTTTGAGAACAAGATATCAAATATATTCTAGTATGCCCATAGCAACAATTCTACTGAATACAAAGAATGTGAACTTTTGTGTTTCGGATGATTTGAACGTGCGAAATCATGTCAACCGTGGAGTAACTTTTTTTGCAGCCTCTACTTCACGAAGTTGCCATTGCAATTCGAATCAATATTTTATCATTATCGAAACTGTTCAAAGTTCCACTGACAAGTGGATTTTTTAGAAAGATGGTTAAGATCCTATTCAATTCGAACAATTTTTACCCAAATAATTGCATTTCCAAACAAAATTGAAAAAAGCAAAAGAAAATTGAAGTTTTATAAGAAAATAAAGGCTTGAATCATGAATGTTGAATTTTTATCAAGAAGATGTATTCCATACAGAAAATGATTGCTGAAACTCAAAGAGAGTATGATACTCAACAGTCAATGAAAAATCTAATATTCAGACCAGAAAAAATGGTAGTTCTGTACGACAGAAAATTGAATTTAAATCAAAGGACAAATTTTTACAAAACAGTTTCTTCTTCCCCACGAAATGATAAATTTTTTTTTTTTAATTTGAAATTTCTAACAAATTAATGAATTATTCACAAGAATACTCCATTCTGAAACCTGAAGAGCCGATTTCCCAAACAGACAATTTAAATTTCTAGCAAACAATAACACCCTGTTTTAGAAAAAATCAATATTGCACTGATGATAGTTGGATTCTCAAACAAAAGAATGAATTTTCATTTCATCTCTTAGGAACAGTTGGAAACTCAGTTGAATTAATAAATCTCCAATCAAAAAACAAATATTTAATTCCGAACCTATTCTGAAAGAAAGAAGACAAAGAGTTAGAAGTATTGCAGAAAAATATTCTGTATTCATTTCCGCATTCAAATGGATGGAGTTCAATGAGAGTGAAAAAAGAAACTGGCGAAATTTCATCCAATCCCTGACGATACTCATTCTAGTACCATCTTGAGATTTTCTTCATAATGGTTCATGAATTACTTCTTAACCTATGTTTTTTGTATTATTGACCAAAAAGGACTTTCCAAAAGGTTGGGAAAAATAGAGAAATTCCGCAATAAAGTGTTTTTTTAACAGATCCGCCGCGTACGCTCAGTTGAGAATCGTCTTCAAAGGAATGTCAAAGTATACTGAAATTTTCATAAATCATAAAAAAGGAAACAACTTGAGATGAAGAATATTTGAACTATTTTTCTTCATGAACTGGGCTTAATGTAATGCAGTTGATCTTTGAGACTGTAAATTATTTGCATACTTTGTTAGAAAGAATACAATTTTTACCTTTTTTCTCCAGTTACTATTGACATAGGCATATCGAGTCTCCCATCTGCCCGCTTGTTAATAAAATTACCAACTTAACGCTATATGAATGAAAAAGGAGTGGCGCTTCCAAAATAATAAAATTGTTATAAATCGTGAAATTTTATTGGATTCAGAAAAATGAATAAAGTTATAAAAGCGGGGAGATGAGAGACTTGATATGCCTGTGTCAATAGTAACTGGAGAAAAAAGATCAAATTTGTATTCTTTCTAACAAAATATGCAAATCATTTGCGGTGCGGAAGATCAATTGCATCATATTCTATCCAGTTCACAAAAAGAATAGTTTAAATATGATTTATTTCAGGTTGTTTCCTTCTTATGATACATGGAAATATCAATACCCTTCGACATACCTTCGAAATCGATTCTCAACTGAGCGCACGCAACAAATCTGGGTTTTTTTTTTAGGTACTCTATTACAAAATTTCTCTCACCCTCACAAATTTCCTCGGAGAAAGTCTTTTTGGGGGATCTAGATAATTTTTGGAACACCAACAAAATTTTGTGGCTAAAAAAAGAAGAATAATCCTGGCATAAACTAAAGGTCAATTTTGTTATCCCGTTTTGGAATAATTTTGATCAGGTGAGGAATTGTTTTTAACAGAAAATAATTTACGATCATCAAATTAAAGTAGTTTAGATTTTGCTTTTGTGTTTCAAAAGGACTAAATAGAAATCTAGGCAGGTACAAAGACCGAGCGCGGAGCGTCAAATGAGTTCATCATCGAGCACTAAGCGCCAGATGCAACAACGCGCGCACTAGGCGCGCTCAAACTTACGAGAAGTACGCGATGTGAATGTGCCCGCGCAGCGTGCGGATTTTACATTTCAAGGATAAAGCGTCACAGGATAGATTTCATCTATTTTCGTTAATTACCGTAAATTTCATGATTAACAACAATTTGTATAAATCATCACAAATCTCATAAATTACCACAAATTTTATAAATTTACAGAAATTTGATGCAAATCTCAGATTTCATAAATTTTCATGTATGTCATAAGTTTCCGAAAATTCCCAAAAATTTGATGGGTTTCCTGAAATTTTATGAATTACAATGAATATCATCAATAACCACATATTAAATAAATTCCACGAATTTTTTAAAAATTCTTAAATCACCATTCATTTTTTCAGTTCTTATCACTTTTCATATTCTAGATAAATAACCATATTTCTCAAATTTCCGTACATTCATGTTAAAATGTCGGTTACTGATATTTTCCTCGAAACTCCTACATAATCCTTATACTCTGATGTTAATCGATTACTGAACCAGTTTAAACCTCGGCTCCAGGAAAATGTACAAGGAAACACAGATGATGAGAAAGTTACTTTTTAAATACTAAAAAAACTCATTTTCTTTTTTGAATTAGCCAACTCCAATTAGGGGCCAAGTTGTCTCGAGTTAAAGTGGGAAAGAAGATCAATTTTTGATTTTGAGGAAAACTAGTTTCACCTCAATTTCGGAAACAGTAACAGATACGAAATATATGTGACGTGCGCCGAAAAAAGGGGGCTTACTCTGAAATGTGAAATTGTTCAAGGCGAGCGGTCAAAGTCGACCCGATACACGCGAGTTGTGTGAGAGAGGGAAACTAAAAACTAAATTATCAGCATTAATAATGCTCGAAATTTTTATCCGATTGTTTAAATAAAAAGAGCAACACATAAAGGATCAGGAGGTGTAAAAACCTCGATTTCGATTTTTCTAGAGTGAGCCCCCTTTTCTTCAGCGCACGTCACATATTTTCCGATAAGAAAAATATGCGCGATGGAATTCTGTATTGAAATATTTTTTTGAGAATTGGAGATTCGAGACCTCATTTTCAAATGACCAGGGCTCACCCTACTCTCTAAACCCTAATTTTACGTGTCCTCTTTTGATGATCCGGCAGCCTAATTGACGTGACAGGACTGGCGTGAAAAAGGTAGAGACGAGTATGCTTAATAAAGTTTTAGTTCTTCTCAAAATTGGTGTAAGTTGGTTTTCGAGGTCGCTGGAACCAAATCAGAAGTTCATTTTACCCCATTTCAGGGTGTCTTTTCAGAGTTTATGAGGATATGTCGAAAACCTGATGCGAAGAGGTAAAATGAACTCTGAATTCGATTTCAGCAACACAAAAAACATATAATATACATGGTCCGGCATATAGTCCAGCATCACACTTCTCATTGCAGGTTGTCTTTGGAGACTTTTTCAGGTTATGTCAAATACCTGTCGTGATGGGATAAAATGGACCTCGGATTCAGATTCAGCGACCTCAAAAACATAAAGTAAACATGGTCTGACTCCCGAACGCTCAAATCAATTTTTTTTCGGTGGCTGTGTAATGTAATAGTTGGATTCTATGTGAAAAAAATTATTACAACATGAGAGGCAGTGAGATGCAGCTGGATTCTGGATATTCTTCAAGGGGGGAGTCTGAGGAACAACTCTCAAAAGGTGCCATGGCTGAACACGATTGAACAACCTTTTTTCCTCTGTTCAAAAGAAAAATTCCTATAATTGTGTAGTTTTTCAGGGAAAACTGTTATTCATTTATTGTAAATCTGTATAAATCTGTATCCATTCTTGCTGATAAAAAAAAAATGCTTGGCACTATTCATTTCACGCAACGGTAAAGGGGAAATTCTTAACTCTCTTCTAAGCGCACGATGCAGCTCGTTCGAGAGGGAAAACTTCATTTTTCCCATTTTGGCCAGGTTTTCGAGATTTGAAACCACTGTGCGCTATTGCGAGCGAGCACCGGTGCGAAAAGGATATAATGTGATACTTGCGATAAGCTTGTCAATTTATTGGTCGTGACAAAGCCTGCGTTTAATATATTTGAGCAAATAAAGAAAGCATTTTAGTCATTCTGAACATTTTTGTGTTAATCTTAGTGGTCGTTGGCACTCGTTTCCCTTACCGTTGGCAAATTCCCATTGGCCGGGATATTCGCCGATACAATCTGAAGAGATGAGATGTTTACTCCATGTATACGCTGATCCTCAGACATTGAATGTCTCTACTCAAATTTCTTCTCCTAATTCTCTATCATCTCCATCCTCATAATGAGCATTCAAGCAATCCTTTTACTCAATTATGTGTTCTTATTCGAATTGAGAATCCATAAAGTCTGTAGCAGGATTTTTCTTTGGTACGCTCCAATATGCCTGAAAATTTGGTAAAGGTAGTGAAAAACTGCAGCAAACCTCAACTACTGACCACAACTGGTTACTGCATGGTAATAGCATTTGCTGCCCAAACATATCAATGGCATGAAACCTTAGGCTCGACAGTAGTTCCAAAATCTGAATAGTTCCGAGAAAAAATAGTTGCAGTAACAATTAAATTATTGCAATTATTTTGCAAACATAATCCTGAAAACACTATTGTTACCAAAAAAGTAGCACTCAATTCCCTTTATTGCTGAATACAATATAGTAGGTTAGTAAATTTTCATGATTATACCTCTTTGCAATTCCGCAAATTAGAAGGAAGCAGCTGCTGATGCTCCATGCACTCTATAGGCAATATCCCGAACTATTTTTAGGCTGGGCGCCAAATTCGAAATAGTTAACCTCGTGAGACGTAACATGACGTCTTTTCCAGAATTCAGTGAGGATACGAACCATCGATTTTTGTTGAATGTTGATGGATGCTAATAGACGCAAGCTCGATTATTTCAGCATCAATAATGAAGATAAGCCCCGACAAATAAAAGTATGAAGATTGATTGAGAAAGTTAATCATGGGGTGAACGATTTCCATAGAAGCGCATCTTGAAAGCAAGTGCGCGCCGAGACTCGTTCTTGAAACGCATTAGTAATGCACATTTCCGCGTGACAGACGATGATGGATGACGAAAGGAAAAGGCTCAAAAAGAAAAAATAAAGTTCTTTGGGTGAGTCCGTGCAGTTGCTTGCGATGGAATTTTCTGGAATGGAAATCGATACTAGCCTGGGGACACTCGGTGCACGTCGCTCTGATGAACGGCGGTACACGTTACGCATATTCTCGAAAGCTGGCAGTATTTTCCCAACAATGCTGAGCTAGGTGAGTTTTAATGTAGATCACGTTCGACGTATGAGCACATACTTCGTTTGCAGAGACTTTTCAACAGATATACTGAACTTGCTTGCTTGCTTGCTAGCTCACACGCAGCTAGAATTAATTCAGTCTTTGAAAACTCTCTGGAAGCAGAATCGATTCATTAAGGAATATGCTGACTGAACTTTATAAAATCCGGTATTCCTACATCATCTGAGATAGAATTTTTCAAATTCTGTGTCTCATATTCGTCACTTACTCGATAATATGCAATGTTACAATATTCTTTGCAGGATACGAAGAAATCCGTTTTGCTCGAACATCCAAAATTCTGTTGGAAAAATTCCATATTTTATCTCAGAGTGACTTTGACACTGGATTTCTAAGTTTTGTTTCCTGGGATTTTCTCCTGGCTAGTGGTAATTGGCCGAAGGTGAAAGAAACAAGCGCCAACGACCACTAAGCTCAACACCAAAATGTTAGAATGACCGCAACGCGTTTTTCGTTTGCTTATATAAATTAAACGCAGCCTTTAATGCCAGTCAGTTTAGACGCACCCGAATTAGGCCAAAAGTGTATGGAACAGACTGGATTCTTCAATTTTGCAATTAGTTATTCATGAATAACTAACATGAATAACCTGATGGGGAAGGGAAGAAATTGCTAAAGTGCTTAGAAGAAATGGGATGGTATATCATAAACGGAAATATAGAAGGGGAT
>WSXT02056615.1:0-12785 GCA_011762715.2 Neuroterus valhalla
GTTCCGTAGACAACAGATTCGGATCCCTCGTTGAAAATTACATAACAAATGTGTGTCACATGCTCGAGCAAAGGAAATGCATTACTGTTCGCTTGCTAGAAGTGCGATTTTCGTGAATTTCCATAGACAAATCGCGATTTCCACCGGAAAAATAAATAAATATCGTTCCCTAGATAACAGATTCGGATTCCTTGTTAAGAAATACATAACCAATTTGTGTTACACGCTCGAGCAAAGGAAAGGTATTACTGTTTGGTAGCTATCAGTGCGATTTTTGTGGATTTCCATCGAGAACCGCGATTTTTACCGGAAAAATTGATAAATATCGTTCTGTAGACAACAAATTCGGATCCCTCGTTGAAAAATACGTGAAAAACATGTATCAAACATGTATATATATTGAGCAATAAAATTTTGTTGGCGAAAAACGTATTTTTTCGGTTAAACCTCGTTAAAAACGCGTGTACTTAAGAACGAGTAAAGATGACATAGCGAAGTAAACGGATTTGAATTCCTCGTTAAAAAATACATCGAAAACATGTATTGCGAGTTAATTTTAACTCAAATCCTCCATATGCAAAAGTTTTGGCACTTTTTTTGCTGTTTCAGTCCACTGTGTGCCGTATGCAATAATATGTCCAAGGATAAGAAGTGGTCATTCTTATGTATTTTGAGCCGCTGAATCCGAATATGCCCGGCGTTTTTTTGAAGAAGTGGTACGTTTTGTTTGAATCGCAATTCTTTACCCAAATTATGAAGAAATGTTTTTTTTGTTCTGGACAATTTTTTTCCAGAAAAGTGACCCATTTTAAGACGAAAAGATTTCTTGCAACTTTTTCGTAAAATGCATATTTTAAAAGATGTGCATTTCTTAAGGTCCAAAATTCGACGTTTTTCACTAACTTCGAACCTCAATGACTTTTGATCTGTTCAATATTTTTGAAAATCCAAAAAACCAAATTCTTCTTCAAAAAATACTCTACAAATCGATGTAATTTAGAATAAACGTAGGTCTGGCGGAGATACGATTTTCGCGATCAGCACTTTTCCGACGTGTACAGCACACTTTCGCGAGCTTCGCGCGGAGGTACATGTTCTGTCCGCGCGCAGTCCTAATTCCAGGAATGAACTTAAATCCGTAATAAATATCAGGTTAAAAATGAATGATAATTGATTGTAACCATCTCTTTTTATCCATCAATAAATGCCGTAGGTATGCTGTAGAATAAACTATAAATTGAAATAAGTAATTGCTTGGAGCTACGATGATTTTGAAGATATTCCTCAAAATACTTTGTTCACCCAATAACATCAACAATAACATTGTAAATATGACAAATGGTAGACTTATTGAAAAATAGTAAATAATACACATTGAATTTTTTATGTGCATCAAAACTTTTCATCTGTTATAGAAAGGAATTTATGTATGTGTGCACATGCTTTTGTCCTCCGCACTACTTATTTCATGTTTATTTCTAAATTCCTACCATTTGTCGTATTTACGATGTTATTGTTGATGTTATTGGGTGAACAGAGTATTTTGAGAAATATCTTCAAAATCATTGTAGCTCCAAGCAATTACCTATGTCAATTTATAGTTTATCCTACAGCATACATACGGCATTTATTGATAAATAAAAAGAGATGGTTACAATCAATATTAATTTATTTTTACCCTGATATTTATAACAAATTTAAGTTCATTCCCGGAATGACGATTGCGCGCGGACAGAACATGTTACTGCGCGCAAGGCTCGCGAAAGTGTGCTGTACACGTCGCAAGAGTGCTGACTATTAGCCGCGAAAATCGTATCTTCGCCAGACCTACGTCGATTCTAAATTACATGGATTTGTAGAGTATTTTTTAGAGAAGAATTTGGTTTTTTGAATTTTCAAAAATATTGAACAGATTAAAAGTTATTGAGGTTCGAAGTTAGTGAAAAACGTCGAATTTTGGAGCTTAAGAAATGTATATCTTTTAAAATATGCATTTTACGAAAAAGTTGCAAGGGACCTTTTCGTCTTGAAATGGGTCACTTTTTCTAGAAAAAAATTGTCCAAAGCAAAGAAAACATTTCTTCATAATTTGTTTGAATAATTGCGATTTAAACAAATCGTACCACTTTCTCGAAAAAACGCCGGGCATATTCGGATTCAGCGGCTCAAAATACAAAAGATTGACCACTTTTTATCCTTGGAAATATTATTGCATACGGCAGCATTGCCCGCTCCCAGACTGAAAGGGTTCCAGGGAAGCAACACAGGGAATGAGAGGAACAAAAAAAAGAATCAGAGAAAAGGTTTAGAGTAAATTATAAGAGATAAAGAAGAGGTGGAAGGAGGTTTAGAGAGGAGTGACAACAAAAGTAAATGCAGCAGACGAGAGAATTGAAACAAATGAAATTGAGGTTGGAAAGAAGAGAGATAGTGGCGCGGGGTAGCGATGAAGCAAATGAATGTGAGGCAAGTATGAATGCAGTGAATAAAAGGTTGCAATGGAGACTGAAGGCGATTGAAAGGAGAATAGAAGAAAAAGAAAGAACAAAGAGAAATAAAAACATAATAGGTTATTAGAGCACAAGTTACTCTGAAAGAGATACGGGAATTGGGAGGGAAGGAGGATTGGAAAGAATGCATGTTTCAAGTGAAAGTAGGGAGCAGAGAGAAGAGGTATGACATTCTGGAAAAGAGAAAAATGTTGAAGGGATAAAAAAAGAAAAATCAATGAAGATTTAACGTGTTCGGAGAGGAGATGAGAGAGGATTTGAAAGTAAGGAAGATGGGGAGAGAGAAATACGTAAAAATATCATAAAAGGGCGAGGAATGGGTGGCATGGTGACTGGGGTAAAAGAGAAAATAGATGTTGAGAAAGGTAGCAGGCTTATGGACATGCTTTGGGAAACTAGATGGTTTATTTGTAACGGAAATATTGCGGGAAAAAGGGGAGAAATATCTTCTTTAGGTAGACTAGAAACCGTCATAGAATAGATCCTAGCAGAAGAAAGAATAAGGAATATGGTGGTTTAATGGAAGTAGGAAATAAGATTGGTCCCGGGCACTTTCCTGTGGTAGCGACTCCAAGATGTGAAGGATCTAAATATGGTAGAGAAAGAAGAAAGGAGAATAGAAAAGAAGATCAAATATGGGCGGTCGTGGAGAAGCCAAGTTGAGTTAATTTAGAGAAAAATGAGAAATCAGGAGGTATAGAATATGAAAGAGGAAGGATTAGACACGCGGCTAGGAAATACAGAAGAGTGATTGATAAGGTGAGGAAGGAGGTTAGAATGATAGGAGATGGAAAGAGAAAGGTACGATAGTGGGATTACGAATATAGGAAAAGCTAAGACAGGTTGAATGACAGTGAGCAAAAATGGAGGAAAAGGGAATTAGAGAAAAGAGGACTCAATAGAAGAAAGGGAGTTCACGAAAGGATGTTGAATAAAAAAAGACAAGAAGAGGAGGTAAGATACGTGGAGGAAGTAGAGAGGGCCTTCAGGGAATGGAGGGAATTGTGAGTTGTAAACAGGGAAAGAGGGGGAAGAAAAGATAAAAATAAGGAAATTAAAAAATGGATAAATGGACGGAATATTTCAATTCTCTGATAGGGAGCGTAGAAAATGGGGTAAAGGATGAAGAAAGAGAGGCGGTTGCGGAAGATGAGGATAGCGGGTTTAAGATTAGTCGGGTAGAGGTTAATTACGCGGTTGCGCAACTGAAAAGAAACAAAGAAACCGGCGAAGATAGTTCGGAGAACGATGCACTTAAATATAATGGGGAACTGATGAAAGAAGAGATGTGGAAGATTTGCAATGAGGTCTGGAGAGGTGATGGAAGCAGTATGGTAAATAACGAAGACAATATTTCGAGGACGACTGGAGGATGAGGGTTTAAATGTTCGACGTGCTAGTATGGTCAGTGTCAAATTATGGAGTGGAGATATGCGGATGACAGGAATATATGAATGTAAAAGCTCTGAATGAGAATATGCCGGGGGAGGAAATAGGAGGAAAAGAAATATTGATCAGGCAACTGGAAAGAACTTGGAATTTTAAGAGAAACTGAGAAAGAGGGAGGATGGCAAGATCGCATAAGCGCGTGTGTGGCAGATTAGGGACAGAGAGAGGAGAGGAAACGTGGGACGTTCGAAGTGGGGAAAGGAGAGATGCGGGAGGAACTTCGTCTAAAAAATGCAAGAAACGGATTGAGAATTGTAGGGAATAGAGAAAGAGATAACGGTAAAACAGAGAAAGGATATATGGGGAAAAATCTCAGAGTAAAGATATAACAGCTGGTGCAGGCTGGTGAAGAACGAGGGGAACTGGAACATCTGCAAAAAATGAAGGAAGAGAGCAAGTGGGATATATTTATCAGATTTAGGATAGACAAAGGGGTGAGAGGATGTAGGTACAAGATGAATGAAGAGGAGAATTGTGTAGACTTTGTTAGGACGAGCGAGAATCATGGTTGCATGTTTTAAAGGAGAGAGCAGGTGACGAAAGGTAAGAAGAGAGTATTGCAACCCTCGACTTTCGAGGTGGTTGATTTTATAAGGGTTAATCTAATAACCGGTCTTAAATTTTAAGAATTTAAGAAAGAAGAAGATTCTCTCGATTTAACACAGGTTTATTCAGAAATGCCTAAGCTACCCTCTTTAAATACATCAATTTTTCTAATCCCTAGTCTAAGTAATGCTAAAGTAGATTTAATAAAGAGAAGATGAAAATAGTGCTAATAGTGCCGAAAATAATGATTGAAAAAACCAAGGATTGCTATACCGAATGCAGGGTACGCTCTGCTTTTAAAGTTCTAACTTCTACAAATACGTGCAAAAATGCTTTATTCCTGTATCCTAAACTAATTCTTATTTTATATTTTCTTTATTAGAACACACAAATAGAAAATGCCTGTACTTTACCAGGATGGCTCATTGACCCCAATACAAAATCAAAAGTCACGGAATCTATCCGAAGGTAAATCGCTATTACAAATCCTAAGTCCTTTATTGACAACCTGTTTCTCAGGCCTTTTAATACAAGAGGTGCCTCGCCGGCTACCATAACGTTAACGTACAAAAATGAGGGTCTTGAGCCACTCGGTTCATTTACCAGATCTCTATCGCCCTAATGCCTCAATGGGAGAGGAGGAGTAAGGATCGGTGTTTATGAGCCCTTGCAGGGTTCTCCAAAATGAAATAGATTCTTGGGTCTTTCTTTGAATATTTCCAAATATTCTACCTTCTAGTCTCCACTTGGCAAACGTGCTCTCGACAGAGTATAGAGGGTTTGAGTCTCTAAGTCTCTCGTACACGCTTGGCGAGTGATGGCCTAGTCGTAAAACTTGCCTTTCTTTCTTTTTGACAGGTTACAGGATTTAACTCCTGTAATGGTTTCGAGGAAGAGAAGGTTAAGTTCTCAGGACACAATATTTCGAGAGAATTTTTCGAGGCTTCAGCTTATAATAAAATCAAAGATTTAAAGAGCGAGGATTCTAGAAGATCGCTTAAAGTCAGCCTCTTTTTTCAGCAGCTTCAATGAGACTTAGACCACTGGGCTCCCTTGGAGAGTACTAAGCCAAATAGGATTCTAAAGACTTAGAATTCTATTCAAGTCGAGTTGACTTTCGGACAAGTTCCAGAGGTTTTTAAGCTCTGGGCTTCTCTTACCGGTTCTTCCCGGCGACCCGTGCTTTTCAGCGACGGGAACCTGATAGACATTTTTAGACAGAACTGCTCCTTTTATAGCTATCCTCTGGCTCTCCCTTCTCGTTCTCCGTAACGTCGTGGGAGAGGGAATAGCCGGAGTCTGCGCTAAGAAGTTTCTCCTGTGAGATGCTGCGTTCCCGAAGGATCACGCAGGAGATATCAGTTTTGCCTATTTTTAGGCACCCCTTTGTAACTCACAGGTTACAGTATGGAAGGGAGAATCAAGTGGATTTTGATGGTATTGGTTAGAGCGAGGAATATATGAAGAAGTTGAAAGAGTTGAGGAAGAAAGCTAACCGCACTGGGTAGAGATAACTGAACCAAAGGACTCCTTAGGACGGAAAACAGAATTAGTTTTGCGAAATTGAGCTGCAATATGTACATCAATAGTAGTAAGAGGAAACAGAAGCCCAAGGCAAAGTTGGAAGCGCCCAGGATTGAGGATAAAATTCAATAAGTTTTGTAGGAAATAGTTGGTGAAGTAATACATAAGGATTCTAGATAAGGAAAAAGAAAAAAAAGTATATGTGTATAGTAATGGCTATGCAGACTCCTAACTCCGTTAAAGGAAGGAAGTATAAACAAATAAAGAAGAATCGTTGAAGCAACTTTTTTCGTGTTTAAATATATTAATTTTGTCATTTTTGGAAAGAATAAAATATTCTTAGGTTCTTCTGTGCTTTCTAAGAATAATCTTGCACTTTTACACAAATTCAAGTTTTCCACAAAAAATCTCTTTTTTTGTTCACTGATTTAATGTGTTCCTTCTTCTTAGCCTATGCGAATGGAAGGCTAATTGATAATGAATGTCATTGGCAATGACAATTTGCGACCAATACTGCTTCTGTTCTTCGTACCTCCTAATTAAAAGGTTCGCAATCAATCATTAATTTAGCGCTTCTTTCTGCAGTATCATTCACAACTTCCAGGTGTTTCAGCTTGTGCAGTCCTTTTTGGTATTTTTCGTTGGTTTTCAATTTCACCAGAGGTGTATTGAATACCAGATACTGGTATAATTAATCACTCGAACATTTTCCAGTCCTGACTGTAATTATGTCTTCAATCCCTTTCTGAACCAAGTCGGAACATCCCCCGGATCTATAATCAGTTGTTTTTAGCATTGTCGGAAGTGTCAGAAGGTTCAAGAGCCTCAATAATTTTTACTTTAGATGCCAGGGGTTCTTTTGAATCAAAGAATGTCAGTGCTGCTGTTTCTGGTGCCTAATGCCATAAGTGACCGCGAAACTTTTTGACTACTGGATGGGGAATTCATGAATCGAATTTTTCATATTTGTAGAGATTCCGCAATAATTAAAGGTCTCGATAGCTTGAAGTATAATCTTACGATAAAGATACAAGCGTCTCGGGAAGAGTTTTTATCATTTCTTGTCATCTGAAACTAAGATAGAAAAAGAAATATCTTAGTACAGTAAATAGCTTATACCATCTACCTAGAGATGGGACTGACAGCGGTCTGACCGTCATTTACCGTCATTTACCGGTCATGTGTAGTAAATGGGTAAATGCGGTAAAATCCGAAATGTGAAGGAATAAGGAAATGAAAGCAACGGAATTGATTTTGGAATTATCTTGCTCACCAATTACATTTAAATACATGAATCATTGTAAGATGTGCAAAGAAGAGATTGTAGATAACGATTAGAAAGATGTTTGGAGTGCAACAGGATTTGAGGAATATTCAGAAGAAAATGTCGATACTGAAAGAATCATTGAAAAAAGGAAAATCAAAAGTATTATACGGAATCAAAAAATCGAAGAATGCAAGGGAAGGAATAGGATTGAAAAAATTTGATTTCAAGACGATGAATTATATGCCATTTGATGTATTTTTCGCCATTAATAAATAAATATTTCATGGTATAATTGTAACTTTATTATAGGTTGACAAAAATCAGTGGAAATTATTTGCAATTATTTGAACGTCGAAACATATTTTTATTTATACGTCAAAAGCACAATCTACAAATTGTAGGAATATTCGCAGTCGTATTCTTCAGTGCCCTAATTTTAATAAATAATAATAATAAAATATGGCTTTTCATATCATAACGTATGCGTTAGATTAAAATTTTTATAACATTTAAATTGTAAGAACGTTTAAGTTACACTTCAACACATGTATATTTCTTTAAGATCGTCAGACTTTATTATCAGCCATCCAGCATTACGTCATATATTTTGTTCTCTTCATTTTCAAAAGATAATATTTTAGAAAAATTTCATAGTTGAACTTTAAAAAAGTTCTAGACTGAAACTTAGAGAGTACTCTTCCAAAATCACCGGCTGTTCCGCGTAAGGTTTGAGGTTATGATGTTGTGTCCTCACTTAAACAGTGGATTCGTGTACTTTTAGAACATATACTTCTGTAATAATACTTCTATGTACATAAAACTCCATTTACGACAGGAATTATCATTCAACATTCGATAATTTCTTTAAAATATGAGTTTTACCACTTTTACCAGCTTGACCCGTTATTACCGGTATTTTCAGTAAAACTGGTAAATTTACCCGTCAGACGGGTAAGGTCCCATCTCTAGTAAGGTCCCATCTCTACATCTCTAGCATGATGTATCGCTCCTGAGAATTAGGAATTCACTCCCAGTAGTGGAGTACCACCAAGAAAAATGACAATTATGCCGAGTCAATCCCTACAGTTTCCCCTGCATTAAAGGTCTTGCAAATACTTCATTGCAGAACCTGTGATGATTCCTGAAACATCTTGCAATGCTGTTGTAACTATTTTATCTTTCATCCAAGGCTGGTAATTTATGACATTAATTTTGGTCTTTGAATTTTAACATTCCTTGAGTATTGGTACTGCGTATCCTGATGTTGCTCCGAACATTTCTTCAAACACACATCATAATATAATCTCATGAATGTGGTGTGCGCATATCAAATACGGAAAATCTTGTCCAAGTGATTCATATACAGCATCAGCTTGATTTTGTTCTGCTCCAGGAGATAGTTTTTGGACGTCAAGAAGTTTTTCGGCCCCATTGCTTATCACTGTAATGGGTATCCCCTTGACATTTTCGTTTCCCGTCAAGTCAGGAAGCAATTTTCCATCACAGTGGACAATGTACATTTTAAATTCAGAAACTGGCAATTCAGCCGGAATTTTTTGAGCCTATTGTTCACGAAAAAGTTGATGACTTGGCTGAATCGATGATCGGTTTATAACGAAATAATGGGTATTATGACCCCATGCTTCAGCACCTGTCATTAAAACATGCACTGCATTTCCATCACTCACTTTACATTTGACCAATGCTGAGGTCAGTTCAAAGTAATAATAAATTATCTCGCTTTCTTTTTTGAATCAGATGAACCCCATGGAATTTTCTCTGTACCTGCAGTGCCTACTGATGCATTTTCTCCGCTACTCATACTTGAAGAATATACAAGTTCAGCTGAGGTACTTGGAATTTATACCTTCATCTATTTTATCTCAAACTTCATCAATCAGATAAACTGAAATTCCACTCTTGTAGCCTGGTTGGATTTTTGCCTTTGGAAAACCGAAAATCGTCTCCCTCTATTGTCTTTAAATCCAGCGCGTTAGCATGCGCAATATCAAATAGGTCAGCTAGATGCTCAAAAAACCAAGCTTCCTTCTTCATCTGTGTTTCCTATTTGCTTGAATGTCTTTTGTGAAGGTTCTTCTATTCTTCAAATAAAATTTCAAGTTTTGATACGCAAGGTTGTCTTTCCTGTCTTACCAAAGTCGCACTTTCTCGCAGTAGTTCATGCACTTTACGAGTTTTAAAAAGCAAGGAACTTTAAACTTCTCTGTTAGATGGCAGCTTAGGCTTGACAATTTTTATATTGCAGCTTCCAACCAAATATGAATCTTTTCGACGTTCCATTTCAAATATATTAATTATTAACTTTTTTTGCATTATTACAGTCACTCTAATCACATTACAGTAATACAACTGGACTATACTTGCAAAGAACAGAAAGCCCAATGGCTTATTCCTTGATAGATCATCCATACACATCGAAGGTAAGACTTGCACTGATTTACCCTGCTACTAGAGTGTTCGAGTAAGAGATGCTATCGTCAGATGACGGTATCCCGTTAAGTGAAGGTGCATCTATTGTCCAAGCTCATTAATTTTATGGATGCAATTATTTGTATAACCCAGAACCCTACAAGACTTGGAGGAACGTGACTGAAACGCCTCGGCTCAGATTAAAGGGATAGCGTCAGATTTTTTCAGTACCGATTTCTAATCTGTCGAGAAAATATTCAAAAGTACATGAAAAATTAACAGTATTTCTCTAAAACAAACAGATAACTTATATAAAGTTAATCTGTAGAAAAATTGAAAAAAAAAGCATTTTGTCGTCTCACGATAAGAAACACAGAGAATCAGTGGGCAAGAAAACACAAATTTCAACAATTTTAATGTGTACATCTCAGCGGACACTGTTCTATAACTGCGATGTAACAGTTCTAGAACAGAAAAGAACAGGTTACGTAACAGGATAAGAACATACTTTGACCATGGTCCGAGTAATGTCGTCCCTAAATGAATATATATCAGTTCTGTTACACTGTTACATAACTATGTTCTATCAAGGATCTGTAACGATTCCGGAAAAGCGTTATATATGGAAAAGATAAATTCAGAACAATTCAGGAACAGTGTTACGGAAGAACCATGTTCTGTAATTGTGCCGTAACGCATATATAACAGTGTTATAATATAACTTTGTTCTTTAATCGTTCTGGAACAATTTCGGAATAGCGTTATGAGTCAAAAAGTATTTCTAAAACATTAAAGGAATATAGTTATAAAGTAACATTGTTCTGTAAAAGTGAAGTAACATATATGTAACAGTGTTACATTGTACATTTGTTCTGTGATCCTTCTGAAACAATCCTGTAACCGCGTTATTCATCAAGAAGTATTTTTAGAACCATTTAAGAACATAGTAACAGAGGAAAACTGTTCTGTAATAGTGCTGCAACATTTATGTAACAATGTTATAATAAAATTTATTCTTTAACTATTCTGTAACAATTCTGGAAAAGCGTTGCACGTCAAAAAGTATTATTATAACAATTTAGGAACGAGGTTACATGAGAACATTTTTCTGTATTAGTGCCGTAACATATATCCAAAAGTGTTACAATGTAAGTTTGTTCTGAGATCGTTCTGTAATGGCTCCATAACAGTGTTTCAAGAATATGCTGCTGTTATGTAACAAATATATAACTCAAATATGTAACAAATATAGAACTTAAATACGTAACAATATGCAACACTGATAGATAACTATTACATCACATCAATGGAATATATACATTCATACTAAGAGTAATATAAAAATATACATATACATATAGAGTAATATATGCATATGTGACGCGCTCCGAAGAAAGGGACCTAAGAGCAAAAAAATCAATTTCAGGATTATGGTCGTTTTATATTAATTAAGGGTTGCTTTTTAATTACTCGTAAACAGAAAATTTTTTGTCGAAGATTTTTTGAGCTATTGCAATTCAAAAACAGCCGTTTCAGCTGAAGCGTTGGACCTCTTGCCTGTTCTTACCCTCCTCCTCTAAAATCAGCGTTTTCCCTCTTAGGTCTCCTTCGGAGCGCGTCACATATATCCTTAGAGTAATAGCGTTACAGAACAATGCGATCTTCATTTTACGTTCTTAGAACATGTGTGACATTCTTGTGACAGAACAACTGTATCACTCTGTTCTATATGAAATGCAGAACGGGATTCTAGAACTGTTACGTATTCTTACAGTAACAGCGTTACAGAACAGTACGACTTTGATGTCCCATTCTTGGAACATAAGTGACATTCTAGGAACAGAACAGTTCTATCACTCTGTTCTATATTAGTTACAGAACAAAATTCTAGAACTGTCACATATCCTTGCAGTAACAGCGTTACAGAACAGTCTTACCTTTATGTTCCGTTCTTGGAACAGTGTGACATTCTAGAGATAGAACAGCTCCATCAGTCTGTTCTATATTAGTCATGGAACAAAAATCTAGAACTGTTACATATCCTCAATGTAACAGCGTTACAGAAAGGGTGACTGCAATGTTCCGTTCATGGAACACGTGTGATATACTAGTGACAGGACAGTTCTATCACTCTGTTCTATATCAGTTACAGAACAAAATTCCAGAACTGTTACGTATCCCCAGAGTAACAGCGTTGCAGAACGGTGTGACCTCTATGTTCTGTGATTGTTAGAGAACACAATCGTAACAATGTTATGTATAAACGTCCCCTTTTTGTTATGTAACATTTACAAAACGTGTCCGCTGGGACAATTCAAATTTCTTCAAACATTCACATGTGTTCTCAAAAACAAATAAGTACTCAAAAATAATAAAATCCGTCGAAATTTAGTGAGATAAAATGTTTCTCCTGCTTTTTAGGTAAGCATATGCTTCAACATATACGTATTATTTAAATGATTTCAGAATTATTCGCACAAAATATTCTTTTGTTATCATTGATTAAATAACCCATGTAATCCAGAAAATACATTCATTCCGCGACTTACCTGAGGAAAAAAAAGGTTTAACAAATTAAAATTGTATAAATAATTGGATATCGATTAGAAAACGACTACTTGTTCTCAAATTGTTGACTTATAATTCGATATGAAAAAAAAAGTTCAAATAGCACCAGTAAACCGAAATATTAGGTAAAGTTCCAATTTGTCAATAATGCGGCTTCTTTTCGGGACCCATAAGAGTGGTTGAGAATTATTCAACCCCAAAATTTATGATTGATTCTTACTTTCTCACGAATTCTGAACAACATACTAAAACACCAAAGTATTTGTAACATATCATCGCGTTTGAATATTAAATATAAAGAAAGCTGACTTTTATCATGTCAAATCAATGGGAACTTCCTGGTCTTTGCGCCACTTCAAAATATTACCCGATTTCGCTCAAATTTAGAGATCATTTTTTTAGGCATTCGAAGAAAACCTGGGAGCAACTGTCATTCAAAGAATGGCACCAGCTCCCAGTCGAACCGCGGTTAAATACACCTATGGCCACGT
>WSXT02056637.1:0-12785 GCA_011762715.2 Neuroterus valhalla
CCCCCTATGGGACTTGAAAATAGGGACGGTATCTGACCTACTTTATGCGAGAAATTTGTCCTTTTGGGATAAAAATTCTTCTCCTTGGTGGAAAATCAACCTTTTTCATTGAAACTTCAATAGTTTTGTAAAAAATTGATACTTCCCTGTTGACAATTGAACTGTTTTGTTAAAGATTAATCCTTTTGGGTTAAAATTTTTACTACTTGAGTGAAACATTTCATTACTTGGTGGAGAATACGTCTTTTTGATTGAAAACTCCATCTTTGTTTGTCAGGAAAGGAACCGTTTGGACAAGAATTCTCCTTTTTTGGTTCGAACCTTAACAATATAGTTAAAAATTTAACAGTTCCGTAGAAAATTCGTCTTCAAGGCCTTGAAATGCAACTGTTAAGCTAATAATCATTCTGTTTTGGTTGAGACTTTAACTATTTTGTTGAAAATTCTGTCCTTCTGGTTGAGTCAAATTTTTTTCTATTTTGTATAGATATGTTTTCCTATCAAATTATCAACCATGACATTTTTCATGGGAATCAGTCTTTTGCAATATAAAATTAAATAAATTGGTTCAATGTTCTTTTTTCTATGGTAGAAAATTCAAATATTTAGTTGACAGTTTATCTATTTTGTTCAAAATGCAACATTTTTACTTGAAGTATTAGGAATTTCAGCATTTCAAATTAAATCTAGAATATTGTTATATACTATATTATAACGTCTATTGTAGTCAACTGATTTTAATTTTGAAATTAGATTCACCATAATCCCCTAGTACTTGTAAATATTGAGACCAAAATGTTTTATGGTAGTCGTAATTCAGAACTACGTTTTCAATGAGAATAATAGTCATCGGGATTTCAATTCGGACATTCAGCTTCAGTACTGAATTCGCAGAAATACAAAATTCCTAGGATTCAGCTAGAAGAAGATTTTCGCCGCATTCCCATTCACTTTAAACTGATATTCTAAAGGCGTTGGACCATACGTGTTTATACTCGAGATTCGTTAGAACGCACAAAAAAGGATCTTTGTCGAGTTTTACTGGAAAATAAGGATAAAAATCTTCTTAGGCATTATTTTTACATTCCATTAAGAAGGTACGCTGTTCTTTACATGCAGAGTAGATTTGGATTGGAATGTTCCAAAAAGATTCTTGGGATGAAGTTCCTCATCGCACATTACGCTACAGACGCTTGCCGGATGGGGCTAGAGTGAAAAAAGTGTAACAGAGATCTGGCCTCGTGCTTTTGCTATAATACGTCATAGTCATGCATGTACTGTATAGTTCGTCCATGGCTGTTCCGTTTCGTCGTCTTTCTTTCGCTGGTAATCCTCGTTCGTCGGGATTAATCGGTATATGGCGTAGTCGATTTTAATTGGTCGCCACGGAGTGTTCAAAAAGCTGGAGTACACAAGAAGGGGATGAGCAAAAACCGAGGAAGCGGAGACTCTAAGAGAGAGAGAGTATAAATATCTTATTCGGCATTTTTAGCGACGCTCCCTACACATTAGAAAGGTTTGATAAAAAATATTATTATTGTATATTTCGTTTATATTCTTGATATTTGATAATTGATATGCACTGATTATTTTCACATTATTCATAAAATTAAAAAAGATGTACTCGCAAAAAGTTGCTATGAAATGTTATAGGCCAAAAGAGCTTCATGTATATATCTATCTCAGCTCCCTCTTATAAATTATGTGGAAACGAAAATTTTCATTGTTTCAATAAACTGGATTCGCATTCATGCCACGGATATAGTCTCGGGACTTAGACAGATGTACATGGGTCTAGGAGCTGAGATCTTTCGGACGCTCTTAACCACATAGCTCACATCAAAAAATATCAAGTAAGTAAGTTCGAACCAGGTGTCCCAAAGACACTAGACGTGTTTTGTCTAATTTTAAAAGTTTTTGGACGATTTTTTTGTCCTTGCATCGTTCAAAGAAGGCTAAAGTTGTGAGTAGCTTACCTTCAGGAGACCTGAGCTTGCTGAGGGTGTAAGATTCAGTAAAATAACTCTCCCTGTAGAGTTCTCTGACGATAGATTTGATGCTTTTGCGATAATCCATTGTGATGAAAGGAGGTGTTCTAGTTGTTGTTCGTGTAAAACATTAGAAATTTTGTCGACGTTTCACGAACGCTCGCATCTTCAGGACTGACCTGGAACTAAGATTTCAGGGTGTGTAGTTATTATATATGCTCTCCACGACGCCTTGATCGTATAAGTTTCATGAGATTTCGTTGGACTCTTTTTCACTAAAGATAATAATTTTTGTTCTACAAGTGGAAAATGGCTTAAGGAAAAGGAAATTCAAATTTATAGTTGTGACATCTCCAGTTTTCTTTAATCCTTGATGTTTTGAACCTACATAGTCAGAAAAATAGTTTTCATAATACGTGCAACGAAAATTCGACTTTCGCCGCCTCTAGAGCAATGCAAATATAGCAGATCACTGAGTTGCGCGCGTAATAGGCGTCAATAATGCCAACCTATTAACGTAATTATATATGTTATTGTCACATGTTGTCAACCATAACCCTGAAACTCTAATTTTTCTTATTTCGCTATCACTCAAGGGTCGTCGAAAGCCGAGTTTTCGATGCATTTTTCATGAAAAATATCGTACATGGCGAGTGACGAATAGCGGCGATCACTGACTCGTGTGGTGCTGTCCTCGCTTCGCTCGGGGAAGTAACTCCACACTTTGAAGGTTCATATCATTACGTGAGAATAGTTCTGAAAAATAAGGAGGTTTTACATTAGTTGATAACTTGGCAACTGTCTGATTGAAGGTCGTCAGAGATTATGTGAATATAGACTTATACAGTTTTTGCGAATCCTTGACGTTCCAAGACTTACCGAATCAAAACAGATTGTTTTTACAATGAACTCCTATATGTCTGTCTGCTGCCTGACGACGCAGTAGCTTCTGAAGGAATTTCCCAGTTTTCTTCTTTTTTGCGCACTGTTTTTCCGACCAAGAGACAGAGGAGAAAAGGTCAAGTTCATGATGTTCTAGAAGTTCCAAAAAATTATTTTGAATAGTTTTTTAATGATTCGACGTATTAGATTTATGCGAATCGTGATCTTTCCAGTTTTTGTCAAGTTCGAAGTTTTGAGATCCCCCTGAATCAGAGCAAAATGGTTCTTCCAGTAATGTCCGTATGTTTGTCTGTCTGTCTGTCCATTATTCCATCTATATGACACTGGTTTCTGGTACAAAACACAGGTCAAGCTTTTAAGTCAGCCTCGTACCACTAGTATTTATGGTTTAGCACAAGATGAATGGAACTAAGACAATTCAAAATCTTTCTTTCTAACGGAACTGTAATAGATACGGATGAAACACAATAGGACCAATTATAAACTGTTCATAAGGTTCTACAAAATCGCTTCAAACAGTTTCTCAATGATGAGAGGTATTAGATTTATCTAAATTGAACTTATCCAGTGTCATACTATGGCTTTCGCCTCTGCACCAAGTATAAATGAATATCATTTTGTACCTGAACCAGGTGCTTGCAATGAACAAACCCTTTTCCAAGCACAAACTGATTAATTTATCTCCATTACTATTCGTTTGTGTATCCAAAATGACCAAGTACTCTGCCAGTACCTTTGCGATGCACACCAACCCAACCGTTCATGTCTCTGAGCAATATTATTCTTTCGCCTGAATCAGATGTTTCTATTATATCATTCAACGAGTCCCAGAAGGTGTATTTTGCCTCTCTACTGTCACCATCAAAAGGAGGATAGCATGCTACAATAATGTTCGTTTGTAAATTTTCCAAATACGAGGAAAGAACAAAAAATTATATTGGTCATCCATTCCAAATTCAAATTTGACCTTTTATTCCAAATGAATAAAAGTGTGTATTAGGTCCAAGTCCCGACGTTTCGAACCGGCTTTGTCTCTTTCTCAAGGTTACAGTTAAACTTAAATCAGAAAATAACAAACGATTAATCCGAAATTCAAGGCAAAATCTCAAATTTTTCCTTTCTTTGAACGTTTCTTTTATGTGGAGAAATATTAAATTTGAAATATACCGATGTTTTCACCCATCTTTGGGTCTTTCTCAAGGTACAATTGAAAGCAAGTTTTTAAAATTCGATTCTGAAAAACGAAAATATTTTTTTAAGAAGATTCGTATGCATGGTTTCGAAATGGTATTTATATCGAACCCAATTACAATAGTAAACGAAATCAAATACCTGGAAAAGCACATCGTCGACACGAAAATAAACAAAACTAATTCATTGTTGTTGTTTCTAAATCCTCCCCTTTCACAAAAGGAAGAGGGGGCAATCCGTCCGAAAGGTTAAAATATCTATAAACAGTCTTTTTTACGATAAAAAAGAGGCTTTGTACATAACCGATAAACAATGACATTTGTTTGGGCGACATTTTGAAAAAAACAATAATACTAAAAAGGTTAATCTGATATGACACTGAAACTTATTTTGATAAGAACGTTGAGTCATTCAACTGAAATCACAGCAACGCGCCAAAAGTTTGAAATTGAAGAAATACAATCAATTTAACAAGCAATAATAGACATCATTAATATGCATTCTTTCAGTTTGTGAAGTAACACAACAATTATTGTACTTTTTTATGAAAATGGACTCGATAATCTTCTTTTTGTAAGTAATGATTTCTTTCGCTAAAATCTTGATGTTTTTGAAATCGAAATCAAAATAGTGATTGAATAACAACGCGTGTTGAGATAGGCCTATATTGTTCTTTCCTGTTCTGCAATCTCTTTTGTGTTCAGCTATACGCGTTTTTATCCTTCTGCAAAATTCACCAATGTAAATCTCTGGACAACATCTACACTTCATGAGTTAAACCACACCTGATAAATTATCTATTGACTCTGAATCATTCTTTTCGTTGATATAGAAATTTCCTAACTTATTATTGTTTTTGAAATATACATTGAACCATTCCAAATTTTTGTTATTACGAGAGCTGTTGTAAATTTGATATAATCTTTCTTTTATTATGCTGTTTATCAGTGGTAATGAATGTTCATAAAAATTTTTTTTTTTCAGAATCAAATTACAAAAACTTGTTTCATTGTATAAAATCGTTATTATAAAATTTGTAAAGAAAGTGTACTATCAGAACAAACTGTGCCGGTATCACATTGAGTCCGAAGAACGAAATACATTTAATACGTTAAGCTTAACCTCGCAAGAATGGAAATGGAGGCTTAACCGTCAAAATTAAAAACTACATGTTTAAAATATTTTTATTACATGAACGAACACAACAAAAGGTTACTAGTTATAATTAGAAACGGACAAACACAAAAATCGAACAAATGTTGACCTTAAGTGAGAAATGATTGTTGGAATGCTTTGAATATGTGAAAAGTATGTAGAAAACCACCAATATATCCAATTACAAAACACAGCTACGTGAGACATCTAATGAGCGCGCCAGAAAGCTTGAATTTCAAAATCTGTTTTTAGTTTTATTGAGTGTGCAATGGTTATAAGTATTGATATGTCTTCTTTCAGTTTGTAAATTTACACAAGTATCTAAATTTTTTTAATGAAAATTTATTCTACAATCTTACGTTTTTTCGGTTACATTTTTTCTTGATAAAATTTGAATGTTTTTGAATTCGAAATCGAAGTAATGGTTACATGTCCAAGCATGTTGCAAAAGACGCGTCTTATTGTTACCATTCAAACAATCTCATTTGTGTTCAACTATGCGTGTCTTTGATCTCCTGCTGGTTTCCCCAATGTATATTTTGTTGCTACCGGTACATTTGATCAAGTAAACTACATTTAATAAGTTTTCTATGGCATCTTTATCTTTTTTGTTTATAGGACAATCTTCTTTTTTGTGACTATTTTTGAAGTAAACCTTCATATCAAATTTTCTAAGAAAACCTCTGATCCTTTCAGATAGTCCTTGAATGTATGGTAGAGTTAATCTTCTACTGTTTCTTTTGCGATTATCCAATCAGTTTTGTTTCCTATTGTTATTAGAACCGTTATGGATTTCGTAAACCCTTTCTTCGATAACACTCTCAATGATTGGAACAATATAATCATTTAGTTTGAGTGTTTTCTTTATAAAATTCAAATTTTCTCGCCGAAAACTAGCATGGTTCAATTTAATACAACGATCGGTCAGGTTTTGGATTAAATCAATTTCTTGGCACAACGTATGGTGTGAATTAGAATTCAAATATTTCCATAATAATATTATAATATTATAAAATTGATATAAATGTGATATATATAATATACTAATATATCATCATAATTTATTTGAATGAGTATAATATCAATATTATAATATTTTTATTTCAGATAAATCTAAAAAATTCAAAGGGCTATTAACCTCAGTTTCAAAGGTAAATTGTATTGATTTCTCTATACTGTTGAAAGCTTTCACGAATTCACCGATCCTGTCATTGGGAATGATCGTGAACATGTCATGGACGAATCTTTTGTAATAAACTGGCTCAGCATCTAAATTAGATAAAGCTTTTTCCTCCACAAAGTCAAGTACTGTATTAAACTAAAAACAGATTTTGAAATGCAAGCTTTCTGGCGCGCTCATTAGATGTCTCACGTAGCTATGTTTTGTGTTTGGATGTATTGATGGTTATCTATACATACTTTTTACATTTTCGAAGCATTCCAACAATCATTTCTCACTTAAGGTCAACACCTGTTCGATTTTTGTGTTCGTCCGTCTCTAATTATAACCAACAACCTTTTGTTGAGTTTGTTTATGTGATAAAAATTGATCAAACAGGTAGTTTTTAATTTTGACGGTTCAACCTCCATTTCCATTCTTGTTAGGTTAAACTTGACGTGTTGAATGTAATTCGTTCTTTGGACTCAATGTGATACCAGCCCAGTTTGTTCCGACAGTACACTTTCCCTGCAATTCTATAAAAACGATTTTATACAATGTAACAGTTAATTCATCTTTCGTTTTCTGCTATCGATGTAATAAACAATTAAGTTTCAGTTCACAATCGTTTGTTATTTTCTGATTTTAGTTCTATTTCAACCTCAGAAAAGACACAAAGCCGTGTCGAAAAGTCGGTGCTTGGACTCAATAGACACATTTATTCATTTGGAATGAAAGGTCAAATTTGGATTTGGAACGGATGACCAGTATAATTTTTTTTCTCCTTTCCTCGTTTATGGAAAGTTTACATCGTAGTTCACGTTCGAAGAAAGCTTCATCTACGTATTAATCTCGGAGCTTCTGAATTGTTTTTCAGGAAATTCTTATTTCGTGGATTGTCTTACAAAATGTCTGTTCGTCTGTCTGTGTATCTGTGTATCTACCTGTCTGTCCGTCAGTCCGTCTATATGACACTGAGCGGCATATCGATCGCGAGGCGCTAAATTTATCATGCGTCATACGGAGAAAATTTTCCATGAATGTTCCGAAAAAAATTGTAGAAATGGTTGCACCTGCTTCCGAAGAAGTAACCTTTATATACTGCACCTAAATCTCATTCCACCCAAACTCACACCTTCCTCGAAATGCGCTCGTTGACGAGACGGTGCGAGGGGTTTGGAGAGGGACGCCCTCCTCGCTCCATTCTCCGCCACAGCCGTGCGTCAAAAGTGGGCAGTAGTACCCTAGCATAGATTTTTGCAACTGCGCTTCAATTGGCTTCATTTATTCGCGTGAATTTGGCCCTGACTGTTTACGTTGCAGGTCACTCGATCTCGTTCCAAGGGCGTCGATACTCAAGCCCAAACCCGGAATGAGATTGAGTTTGCAGTGTATTCCTTATCAGGGAACTTTCGCGGATCGCTGTTGCTAACTACTGCTACTGGATGGAGAGATAGGATAAATTATAAGAAATCTGAAGCCTAGGATTGTGTGTCATTTATATGTCCTCCTTTTTGGATCGCAAGATTCGTTTTGCAATGTCGCGGAAAGAAAGGGTGTGAATTTGTGCTAGGTGGATTTAAAAAAAGAGTACGTGAGTAAGAGAGTTGGAGGAAAAGGAATAAAGGGAAAGATAGCAGGGTGATGCATGTCCCGTGTAGCTCGGTTGGTTTGAACGTGATCCTGTGACTGATCCGCGAAAGCGTGAAAGGGTTTTACCCCCGTCCACCTCTTTTCCACTCTGAGAAGCTCGGGGGTGCCAGGAAGCGACGCCAGGCGCCGCGACGATCAATCACTTCTTGGCAGTCACCTCCATCCATCGAAGCTGCAGCGTCAGTATTCACATAAAGGGTTTCCGCTGATATCGCTAAACGAACCCCAAAAGTAAATGGTTCCCCTGCCATTAACCAATGGGTTGCAGTTGCGATAAACTGCGCAACGAAATATTATCCACATTCCACCTGCATAACACCATCACATATGCTCGCGACTTCTGGAAAATGCTATTGAGAGCTTAACCCTTTCACAAGAAAAATATTCTGATGATGACAGGGTCGGTTGTAATGGATTAGTGCCCCTAGGCTATTATTGGGGACAATTACAAAACGATTCTAGATGGAGCAGATCCAGAACTAGTATTCCTTCTTCCTACTACAGTAAGACTCCGAATTTCTATATTTTTATAAATGTAAGGTCTTGCTATTCTTAATGAAATTTGACGTCCCAAAAGATTTTATGTTTCAATAATTCGGAGTACAAGAGGTTGCATTTCAGAAAGTCAAGAAATATGCATACCATCCCATATAGAAATTAGGGTTGAGATTGAGTGAAGTCCAGTATATTTTTCTCTTTTTCTGATCGAGCGTTGATAGAGAAAAATAGGGAGAGTCAGAACAGTTCCTTAACTCTGTTTTGAAAAAGTTCTGGATAGGACTTCTGACCAAGCACTCACAATTTTAACGATACACAGCACAATTATAATGAATTCAAAAGATTATTCATTGATGTACGGAAATGTTGGAAACACATGTGCCGTAACATAGATTGTAGCATCAATGAATCTAAAGTGGCACGATCTTCCGGCTGCTTATCCAAACTAGATGACGTAGAATGTTGAAGTGTCTGTCAATAAACCAAATTACACCACCATCTATTGCAAATTTATGAAACTTACAAGTGATTATAATTATTTGTCCGATAATCAGGATTCAATTTGGAATAAAGAAATATTAAGGTCATTATTCGAGATTCCACTAACTGTGGAATTTCCCAGCCAGAAAGAATATTGTTCAACCGGAGAAGGAACTTACAAGAAAATGCATTTTAAACCGAGTAGTTCCATTTTCAACATTATATAGGGAAAATTTATTTAAAGTTAGAAGAATAATGTCTAACCACAAACAAAATATTTTCGAAGAAAAGACATAAATTTCTGATCAAAAAAGATCAGTCTTCAGCAAAAATTGAGTTATTAAATATCAAATGGAAAAAATAATTTTTGACCACTAGAAAAACAGGGATTTTAGCCAAATTAGTTTGATTTTCTCCTCAAGAGATGAATCTTTAACAAAAAAAATGAATTTTCAACCAAACAAATTAATTTTGGATCTAAAAAAGATCACTCTCTGAATGAATAATGAGTAATTGGTTTCACATTTGAAAAAATAATTGTTTTCAATCATGCATAACTGATTTTGAACGAGAGCATATGAAAATTCAATCAAACAGTTGTAATTCTGAATAAGCGAGATTAAACGTAACGCAAAAGAAGCGAGAGTGGAGTAAAAATGCTTAACAAAAGTGAATAATCTGCAACAAAGAAAAATTTCTTTAGGCGACAAGAGAACAAACTTCAACGTAATTGTTAAATTTACGTTCCACTGAACCATTTGATTTTTGATCCGGAAAAAAGGGTTTGAACCACCAAAATTTTTGTTTTCCTTCCGAATGTTGCAAATATCGAATCATAAGGCGTTTACATATCAAAATTTTTCTTTTGAAATCCCAAATTACTTCAAAGGATCGTTTTAGATTCAATAGACCAGAATAGCAACTAGGAATCGTTGGGTAATTTTCGATTTATGTTTAAAAAATAAAAAATTATTCGATTCTTCCAGGTGTATGTTCGGACTCTTTGAAATAAATTTACCCTTTGATAACACAGATATAAAAAAAATATATTTCTTCGGATGTGAAAAGCAAACGATGCTCAATGCATGTTTCACGGTCGATGGATCCGAATCCAAGGTCCGGAAACCCCAGCACATCAGGGTTCTGACATAATCCCAAAAAACCTTGGAAGAAAATTTTTCTGATCTCTTTTATAATTAAACTTACCAAAATGGTTGCTTGTTCAAAATAATTGTTTTACGACTCAGTAGACCAGAATCTTTGTTAAAGAGCGTTGAAAAACATTCAGTCTTTTATTTATTCAACTCTTTCAGGTTCAGGCCCAGACGTTTTAGGATGAATTGTCATCTTGATAATATTTTTTCTGAAAAGAGTTGCTTCCATGGGAATGATCGTTTACGATTTAGTAGATTGAAAGAATTACTAGGGATCATTGTGAATTTCTTCATATAAATCAAACAAAAAAAAAGTTATTCAACTTTTTCAGGTTCGGATCCGGAATTTCTCGAGTCAAATTGTCTCTTCGTTTATGATTCTTCTGAAATTAGTTTCACCTTTTTGAATAATCGTTTCACAACTTAATGAAACAAAATATAAATTGGGGATTTCTGGAAAAATCTCTGATTAGAATTAAACAAATAGAAAGGTATTCAACTTTTCCACGTTCGGGTCCAGAATTTTTTAGGACGAATCGTCCCTATGATAATGATTTTTCCGAAAATGGTTGCTTTTCTCTGAATGTACGTTCGAAATTCAGTAGACAAAAATATTACGTAAAAATATAGAAAGAATTTTGATCTCATTAGAATAAATCAAGATTTATCCAACATCTTCTTCCATCTCTTAAATTTTGATTATTTTACTTGCGTCCTCGTACCCTGTCATGCTTGTGAACATCAAAATAACTTACACGTTTTAAGTTGTATACTTTTCCTTCTATTAATAATTTGTCGCAAAAGTACATCTAGCTTGAACTGAACTTTATTTATAACAGAATATACAGAATATTTGAATTTTAAATAAAAGCTTGCCATTGAAGAAACCGTGCTCCGTGTATACCTAGGCGAAACCCTACCAAACACATGCTGATTGAATTATGCTTTCCCATAGAATTTTCTTTTTAACAACGGCCCTATACATTTGACCATAATGAAAAGTATCTCTCTACCGATTTTGAAACACCATCTCCCACATAAACTATGTTTCTTATCAAAAATATTTGCCAATAAAATTAACCTGGAAATATCATAAATAAACAACAGATTTTCAATTGTGAACTTGACTTTGTTCAACATGTGCGAAATTAAAAGAAAAATCAGGAAAGCGCGTGTGGTTTGGCACTTCTCAACTGAAAACTTAAGTTGCCTCTACTATAAGAACCGATTTAAATGACTAAAATAAGACCCTTAGTTTAAAGTTGTGAAATAAGGGGACCGAGAATTGATATTTACTAGAGCATATTTAAACGCGTCATGAGATTAGTGTAGATACAAACTTAAAAAAAAGGTGAATGAGAGACTCATTAGACAATTTCGAATCTAATCGTAGAGTAATATGAAAGCAAAGGCAGTGAAAATCGGGGGTCAAGATCACGACTGCCGCCTTTAAGGTCCGTTCCGTGTTGGACGATAATAAAACTAATGTATTCATGAGATAATTATTTCTTGCATTCATTATGGAGCTCTAAAGTTTTTATTGGTCGGACAACCAGTGAGCGCGAGGAGCAACCCTAACAAAGTTTGTGAATAATTTTTGCACGCGTTTCTTTCTTCACACTTTAGGAGTCACTATCAAAAAAAAATTTGATTATACTAAAGCGGATTTGATTGACTTGATCAATAAATTTTTTAAACAAAAGAGTACCAAATTAGAAACATTTTGAGTTACTAGCAACAAGCTGTGTTTGCGATTTTTGGCGAACATTTTCAGAATATTTTAGTAGGTTCCAAAGTTTTGAGAGGATTCCATAGCGTTTGAAGGCTTTTAGATTTTAAATTTCACAAGTATTTCAGGAGATTCAAAAACATTTCAGAATGTCTCCAAAATTTAACAAAGATTTCTGAGAATTCAAAGATTCCAAAAAAATTCACAAAGAATTGAAGGGATAGAAGCAGCTTATGCTGAACCTCTCCATTTTGGGTTCCTATTGTTGACCTTATTTTTGCATTGATTTATGTAATCTCGGTTCACAAGAAAGATCTGTTATTATTATTTTTATATCATCATGAATTAGAAAGATTTGAAAACTCTGTTAAAATTGAACAAAGATTTACAAAAATTCTACAGGAGTGACAAGATAACGCAGAGGTTCTAAAATATTTAGAAGATTTCGTAGTATTTTAGAGAATTCAGAAAGTTCTAAAAGAAACACAAATTTTTACGAAGATTCCTAGGATCTGGGAAGATTTTCAGATCTTTCAAGATTCCAAAGGTATTAAGAGAGTTCGAAATATTTCAGAAGATTTAAAGATTTCTTAACAACTCGAGGAGATTTTAAGTGTTGTGTGGTTGTGTGATGTAGCATGCTTGCAAGAATCAGTTTCAGCTTCACAACTACAAGTTGTACTGAGTTGTACAGATCTATCAGATTTCGGCTGTGAAAATTGTGCCAAAGAAATATATTTGAAAATGAATTCTCTTCGGGTGAAAGCGTGATTGTTTTTATTACATTATCGTATTCACATTTCTTGAAAACATTCTTCAAAGTCGTATTGAGATAGAATATACCAAATATTTTATAAAAAATCTGTTTATCAATT
>WSXT02056648.1:0-12785 GCA_011762715.2 Neuroterus valhalla
TTGAAAGGCTAGTAGCTTGAGCTACGCGAATAGAGAGTGGAGGATTTCTACTCACAAACGAACGAAACCATTCCTCATCAGCCATCTCATTCTCAACCCAAGTAGCAGGTCACTTAAGATTGTATTTACTAGTAAGCGTAAAAGCTAACTTCCGCATCTCTTTTTGGGAAAGGCCAAAATATATTTCTGCGAAACGTGCTATATATTTTGACAGCTGCTGTTCTTGCTCCTCAGAGAATACTTTATTATAAGCGACAACCCCATGCTGACGCTGTCTTTATTGTGGACGACTACGGCTTTATCGCGTTTACGAATGTATCTTAATAAAGACATGCGATTAACTGCATGCATATCCACAGCTTTCCGCAAAGTAGGAATGCGTTTCCCTTCTGCATATGCGTCTCTATATTACCTGAAACGAAAAGAACTTATTATACTTATGTCACAATCGTAACGAGAAAATGTGTCACAACCGAACCCAATACACTCATCCGCGAGAACAACCGCCATAAAAATTCACTTTTAGGAATTAAAGGCTATGATTCCAGTGTGAAATGTTCTGATTCTTTTTATTTCTACATAAATGCGGACAGTGTTAAAAGGCATGTTAGGTGCATTCGAATGAGATCATCTTTTTCAAATGATGAAGCCTTGCTTGAATGAATCAACATTGAAGGGCATAAAGCAAAGTAAAAACAACAAGGACTTTTCTATGAATCGTTTGGCACAAAATAAGATCCAAAAGATCACTTTTCACACGAATAATTATATGTTTTCTGTACATAAATATCGATTTAAAAATAGTAGCTCCCATCTAATTTAAGAGTATCATTTGATATCTCCAAAAGCTAATATAGTGAAAATTCTTGTGTTTCGCCTACATCAATTTCATCGCTCATTCTTTTTAAAGTTGAGGTTATAGAGATGTGCCTGAATTTCCTTGAACTATAGGCTTAGCATTTTTGTAGAATAACTACCCCCAAAAAACTTTCAAAAAGGAATTTGGGAAGGTGAGAGAAATTGCGTGATACTGTTTTCCAAAAAAGACTCAGATCCTTCGCGTAAACTCAGTTGAGAATTAATTTCAAAGGTATGTAGAAGGATATTGATATTTTTATAAATCATAAAAAGGAGACAGCATCAAAAAAATAATATCTGAACTGTTTTTCTTCATGAATAAGATCGAATCTAATGCCGTTGATCTTTGACGCTGAAAATTATTCGCATACTTTGTTAGAAAGTATACAACTTCTATTTTTCTTCTCTAGTTACAATTGACACAGGTATATCAAGTCTCTCATCTACCCGGTTGTATAACTTTTTATAATTTTTGAAAATCTTTACAATCTTACGATCGATATATATTTTTTTTGATTATGGAAGCTCTACCCCTTTCCTATTATTTTAATGTTCTATATTCTATTTTTATTAATAATTTATCACTAATTTGGTAACTTCTATGGAAACCGGACAGATGAGAGACTTGATATGCCTGTGTCAATTGTGTCTAGAGAAGAAAGATAAAAGTTGTATTCTTTCTAACAAAGTACGCGAATCATTTTCAGCGTCAAAGATCAACGGCATTAAATTCGATCTTGTTCATGAGGAAACACAGTTCAGATATTATTCATTCAGAGTTGTCTCCTTCTTATGATTCATAAAAATATCAATATCTTCCGACATACCTTTGAAGATAATTCTCAACTTTACGCGGAGGATCTGGGTCTTTTTTGGATTACAGTATCACAAAATTTCTCTCACCTTCCCAAATTTCCTTTTGGAAAGTTTTTTTGGGAGATCTGAATATTTTCTGGAACACTTACGAAATTCCATGCCTGCACGATGAATGAATAACCCTGGCCAGTGATATCACTGTTAATTTTATTACAACGATTTGTCGATTGTCATTTTAAAGAAATGGCTAGGATATGACGTCTTAATTTCTGTGTGCATGTATCTATGTGTGTATGTTCGCCTGCATGTATGAATGTTTTTCTGTAGCACGTCAACTTTTGAAAAAACTAACCTATTTGATTGACCTTTGGTACGCACTTTTAATGTCAGAAACTGAAGGTCAAGTTCGTTAGCCAGCTATTCTGGATACAAATTTTTAAAAAATAGAGTAATGGTCAGAGCAATGGCATTTTCGAAATTCCGAAATTTCAACAAAACTAAGCATTTTTAGACACACAACGCAAGATATGAAAAAAAGTTAAATGTAAAAAAAAAGTTTCTTTATCGGAGGCCCATAAGCTGATCCTCACAACTTTCTGAATTTCCTCAAAAATTCTAATTTTGTTCGCAAAAAAAATAATGGAAGATACAAAGTTTCGTTTTTGGTCAAACTATGCAAAATACGGGAAAATAGAGTTGAAAAAAAATTGTGCAAACAATAAAGACATACAAATTTGGTAAAATATACTTTTTGAAAGGACAAGTAGTTCTTACTTCATTTATAAAAAACCATATTTAAAATGAAAAAATGGAATCTCCGGACAATCGACACAAGCTCTGGAAAAAACAAATACACACAAGTTCTTTACCAGAAAAATATCTTTAAATGGGTTAACACTTTTCCCATTGAACGCGAAGTTTTTGTTTCATTCGTAAAAAATAAAAAAAAACATCAACAAATTAAATTTCCAGAAAAAGTGCACAACATATGGAAAAATAGAGCAACAAACTTCTTTACCGTTCTGGATAAATTGTGATCGTGTGCGCAGCACGAGACACGCGACAAGAATGTATTCGCTTAAGCCGGAGAAGCTTTACACGAAAAAAATCCATAATCATCAAATTGAAGTAGTTGACATTTTGCTTGCTTTTGCGAAGCGCGAGATCTGACAGGATAGATTTATTCTATTTTCATAAATTACCATAAATTTTATAAATTATCACAAATTCTATGAATCATAAAAAATCTCATTGAAAAAAACCCATAAATTTCCATGAATGTCATAAGTTTCCGAAAATTCCCACAAAAATACATACTCTTAAATTTCATGAAGTACAACGAATATCATCAATAACCACGAATTGAAGTGCTCAATTGACGTGCCAGCACTGACGCGAAAGAGATAGAGGATGACAAGCACGGGAGTGAAAGAGACATTTCGGAGGAACAGCTATCCTCGTATCGCCATAGCGAGCGAGCACAGGTGCCGAAGGAATGGATTGGACTCTGCCATGCGGGAACATTCTGAAAACTATCAATTTTAGTCCGACACATTTAATCAAGCATCATCGGGCTCATTAAGACAAGGTATGAATGCACGGATATGTAATTTGAAATCTTGCAATAAGCTCGTTAAATTTTTGGTCGTGGCAAAGGCTGCGTTTTATTTATATAAGCAAATGAGAAACGTGTTTCGGTAATTCTGAACATTTTTGTGTTGATCTTAGCATGGTCGTTGGCGCTCGTTTCTCTCACCTTTGGCCAACTACCGCTGGCCAGGATGGACGCTGATCTCATGTTTGCAGAAACAAACCAGATATACGCACCTCCATTCTTATTTCGTAGAGTAGGTTACAATTCTTCTCCCAAAATATTCAGGCAAATCTATTCTCATTCGTATAAATGAGTTTATTCAATAAAAGGATATAATCTACACCATTTGCAGAAGATAACCTTCTAGGATATCCTTGATTGTACCTGGAGTAAACTGGGGCAGGCTAGTCCAAAGGAGAGGAATTACAGGAATTTATTTAAAAACTGCTCATGTGGAAGATGGCCTCCACTCTACAGTTGCTATTCTACTTTACGAGAACGACCAGCATATGTTTCTCTGCCTACTCAAGAGTACGGATAGTATCTGCTCTCATGGAGTAGAATACTGCGTCAGGAATGGAAGTACATGAGGCACTGGAAAATCCATATCTGTGACTTGAGGAGTTTAAAGGAAATTTTCTGGAATGCTTCCTCTCTGGACATGCCACTCCTACAAGATAAATAGGACACCAGTTGACATCTCTCACTATTAGGAATTCTATTCTATATATGAAGTGTAGACATTCGTGGTATTTCCAATTGCTACATAAATGCGGCCGCTGTTGTAACGCTCGTTAAGCACATTTGGATGTGAAGCATACGGATCATGAGTTGCGAACATTTTGGTTGAAAAATGATAGACATCTATTTGTACCTCAACTTCACGTGAGATATGCTTTATAGTTTCATGATGACGAGGTGGATTGATGAGTTCGGCAGATTCTGAAAGGTGATTCGAGCCATTTTCCAATTCTACATAAACGATATAGCGGTCAACAGGGCGACGAGCTTTTAGCTCTCCTGTCAGTGGACAACTTTTGGTTTCATCATCCAGAGGGGTACGCCGTCATGTTCATACCAAAGCGTTCCTCTAAGAAGAGATCCATCCACCATTTTTAAGTCAAACTTCTTATCCCGTTTGAAGGGTCCATACCAAGTTCCAGCTTCATCTAGATTTTCGGGAAGAGAATGAAAGTTTTTGAAGTGTTAATTAGGAGTGTTAGTGTTAGTCATTACGTGAATTACTAAAATCGAAGCATGCATAGGATGGCTGTGTTAAAGGAAACAAGAAGAGGAGAGGATGAAAAGAAAATGCCAACATTTCAAGGATGGAGGAACAGAAAGGAGAGTGCATCGACCACATGAAGGAATGAAGGAACAGGAGTTTCGTGAACCCATAATTTCAAGTTTCTGAATTCATCCAATGTTTACAAGTGGCCGAATATGGGATTTTCTAGCTTGCTTCTCAATTTTGATCTGTTTTTAATGTCAAATTTTCAATATTTTCTCAGGTATTTACCAATTTTGTGATTTTTGCCTTTTAGAAGTTATCTGATCCGTGAATTATATTTCGGATATTTTTGAACAATCAGAATGTTGCTCTTCCGATAACATTATGCCATCACTATATAATACGACGTGAAACAGAGAATCTTTGGACAAACATCTATGTATGTATGCCAAGGCAGAGATAACGTTTTTCACTCCACTTCAAATGATTGCGAATGAGGCAAAATTGTCCAAGAAAATCCTATGATTCTTAATAATCACTTTCTTAGAGAAAAAATAAGACACATCAAGTTGTCTATAATTTGAGCTAAAGAGTTGGCAAGTTTCTTGGTTTTAATTTGTTATCAATACGGATCGGCAAAAACAGAGCTGTACAGATTTACGTAGGCAGTCGTGATCTGTAGATAAGTAAGAAAATTGGCAATGAAGGAAGTATTTAAATTATGGAAATAAAAACTTTAAAAAATTTATTTGGTTTGCGTAATCAACCAAAGCGTTCAGGAACTGATTTCAAATCAATTACATTTTTCAGGATCCTCTTTCAGGTTTCAAATTATCCAGCATCGGGATTAGGTTTAGTGGTTTAGATCTCTCTTTCATTTTTAAGCTTTAACTAAGTACAGTAGAGTTGTGTTTTAATTTGTATTTCAAGTATAGATGATAAAGTGTTTTGAAAAGAATTTTTACATCCTCATCATTTATGATGGAAGATTTTAGATTTATGTGAATTTATGCCTATCTATTTTTCATAAATTTTCATAATTCTGAGCACCACGAGTCTGGGAAGATAATTTATACCATGATTCCTGTATGTCTGATTGTCTGTAGTTTGACAACGCGATAAAATCCCGGTGTAAAATACAAGAGACTGAATTTAATAGTTTTGCAATCTTCTCAAAAATAATTAGGAACGGTTTTTCGATAAAGATGATAGTTTTTGTTTCAAAAGTGTAAAATGCAACACGAAAATCAAAAATACAAAATATATTTGGGCTGAAAAAAGCAAGTTACGATGACAGGTGCAAGAGCAAAGTTTCTAACCTCAAGAGGTCCTACAAAATTTTTCTCAGCTATTTTTGAATAACACCAATTGTTTGATCATCCCACAAATATTAATGAGAGAAATCGTTTGCCTGTGTACTATTATTCCTTGGTGATGAACACTTTTCATATAAACACATTGAACAATATTTATTAAATTGCTCACTACAAATAGTTATTATTAAAAATATGTAATATTTGTTATGAATGATGATGATAATATTATATTCCTCTTACTTCCAAAGAGAAGAAGATCCACAAATGTGACAAATGGGATGCTGGTTAGAATCTTTATTTTTCTCAAACTAGTCACAATGATAGGGAACAGGAACGGATTTTTCAAGGATTTGGTCTGGAAACTGACTCGATGAACGACTGCCACATATACTTACTTTTGCTGCATCCATCCGATAAGAGGTTTCATATATTATTTGAATGAATTAGGTGGAGGAAGGAAAATTGTTGATCTCAGCTCCCAAAATTGTCGTTATCTGCTTCATTCTTCGCGCATTGATTCTAAAAGAGTGTTTTTGAATAAAACAACGTGTGGAAAACAAAAATAATAATTGTCGGAAATTGGATGACTTACACAAATTAACAGATAGTTATCGTAATATTTTGAGATCGTATGTCGGAAAAAATCAGTAAATGCAGCTATCCTTTTTAAGAATTATTCACAGAATACGAATCAACAATGGTGAGTTTTTGAACTCAACTTCAACAAGCCCCTTTTACAGTAAAAATGAAATGTAAATGAGCAATAATTTCAAGGTTGCAACTACCTGCAACGAGAATGGTTATGTCAATGCTGGCCTTTAAACAAGATCACGTTTCTCTCTAATGTATGTAACAAAATTCCAACCACTTGTGGTACAAAATGCAGAATAAAACACACCATGTATGGTATGCATAATATGTATGGTATATTTGGTATACCAAAAAAAAACTCGGCATTGCTAACTTATTCTAGCTTATTTTCGAAGAATTAAAGAGGATTTACAATAGGTATTTTTGTTTAGATTTTATTCTGATTTTTGTTGGTTTCCTATCGGATTTTACTTGTTTTTTTTCGAATTATATCTCGGAATAATTTGAATTTTATCAGGAACTTCGATGATTATAACTGAAATTCAAATTGAAATTCCATCTTGTTTGGATTTGAGTTATCTTCTTTTTAAGATAAATTTGTATTTAATTTGTATTTCTCAATCTCGAGGATTGAGGATTATAGTGACTTAGAAGATTTTCATCGAAATTTTTCCCTAAAACTGGACAAAGAACCTTTCTTCGTTCTTCGTTACAGATCTCAAGTATAAGCATGTGTGGTTCAGGACCTTTGAGATATAAGTTTGAATAGAAATTTTGTATTCGCTCCGTGGGTAAGACTGTATCAATGCCAGTGGCGGTATTCGGAACTTCCGGCTCGCCAAATGCATAGGCAGTCATAGTGAAAATAGTGTAAACAGTTATTTAACCTACGCTCTAATGATTTTGAAAAACAAGTTATAGTAATAAATAAATGGATAAAGTCTTATTTATCCCTATGCAAAACAATGTAACGGGCGAGCCGGAATTTATAGATTTCGCCATAGGAGGCGCTGCCTGTAAGATGTGCACGGGAAGATGTGCGGACACGTAAGATGTGTGGGAATGTGAATTTTTTTTCATCTCATTCAGATTTTAGTTGGTCTTCATTTTCTAAATGATCAACCTGGAGGAGACTGGTGCACCCCTCAGGGTGTAATTTAACTAATAGTAACTCGTTTTTTCCAGCTTTATTTGTTTCTGCCTCTTTCCTTTTGTACCTTCCTATATATGACTCTTCGTTTGGATATGACTTTATTTACGGAACATTTTCTCGCTTGAAATTATTGCTTGAAAGGATTATTTACACAATGAATAATACAAACTATAAGAAGGCGTCGGATGGCAGGAATGCCACTTTTATTAACGGACCGGAAAAGTTGCAAGTGATAAATAGAGACTGTGCGTGTGCACTGCTAGAAGTGTAAATGATCTGAAAGAAAAAGAGTTGCGGGATACTATGCGCATAAGGAAGATAGGTATTTTTTGCGAAACGTAAAAAGCTAGTTAAATATTGAGAGCATCATAAAGAAGATTGGAAGACAGAATTAGGCAACAAAAACTTAGAGGGTGAATGGATTAATACTGTGGAATGGAATCCTCGAAAATGCTTCAAAAGTATGTGGTACAGCGACTGTAGGAAGAAAGTCCAAGGATGCGTGCTGGAACGACAAAAAACGCGTCGCAGTCAACGAGAAAAAAGAAGCGTACTCCGGAATGTTGAATATTAGAGGTCTTGGTGATAGGGAAAGGACCTGGGTAATAAATGATTACAGGGATAAAAGGATAAGAAGAGGAATCAAATATACCGATGAAAGAGAGCGAGGATAAAATAGAAACGAAAGAATATACGAAAATGCAAAATAATTTTGAAGGAAACATGAAACGATTCTGGAAATGGGTTACGAAGCTTAAGAGAAAAATCCTAGCACTAAGGTAGTCGGAATTAAGAATGCTGATGGTGAAATGGTATGGGATTCGAAAAGAATAAAAGACCGTATGCGGGTTTTGTCCAAGAAGCTGGTGTGGATGATATTTCCTCTGATATGTTCAAGAGCAGTAGCGGGTAATTTTTTGTGTGGCTGTGGGGATTTACGCGAATATGTGTGCTGTGAACAGCAAAGTTCTGAGTGATTAGAGAAAAGCGATTATTTTACCAATCTACAAGAGAAAGGGTTTTCAAGGCGACTGTAATAATTATAGAGTCATTAGCCTACTTAGTACAATGGGCAAAATATTTACTAAAATGCTTATTTTTAGGTCATGGGAGTACAAAGGGAAGGATCTGGGAAGTTTAATGTAGATTAATGCCAGGGAAGTTATGTGCGGATCCAATATTTAGCTTGAGACAGATCACGGAAAAAAGCCTAAGCGTAAACAAAAAAGTTTAACGTGCATTTGCTGACCCAAAAAAAATTTCCGGCAAGGTAAACAGAGCTGAAGTTTGGGAGGTCTTGAAAGAATATGGAGTAACTGGATGGCTTCTGAAAGCAATACAAGCAATATATAATGGTAGCGGAGCAAGTGTGAGGGTAAATGCACAACTGAGCACTTGGTTTCATATTAGGCAGAGCGTTAGACAAGGATGCGATATTTCCTCCTTCATATTTAATATATGCATGGACAAATGTATGAGGATGGCTTTCTTTGACGAAGAAGGTGTTGATCTTCGGAAAGTGAAATTTCGTGGCCTTGCACCCGCATATGACAAGACTGTTACGGCAGAATTGAGCGATAAGTGGCAGAGGATTTCGAGGAGACTGAATACCAGCATGAAGAGCTTGGGTCTTAGGATTAACGTGAATAAAACAAATACTAATAAAATAAATAATACCAATAAAATACAAATAAAATACTAATAATAATAACAAATACAAATACTGTTGTGCTCGAAAGTAGTGATGCAAAATAAAAATGTAATATTGTCCTTAATGGAGGGAGGATTAAACAAGTTTACATTTTCGTGTATCTAGGAAGTTTATTCACAGCTCACGGGAAGATAGATGCAGAGATTTCCAGATGTATAAATGTGGGTAGAAATATTATCGGCTGTGTAAGAGCTTTTACCAAATGTTGAAATGTAAAAAATATAGCAATAATTGCTAAATATATGTATGTGCTAGCATTAACTGTGCTGTACGGTAGCAGGACCTGGACATTTCAAGAGAAGGATAAGAGCAAACTCAACGCGATCGGCATGCAATTTCTGCGTAACATGTGCGGTAAAACGCTAATGGATATATGTAGTGAGTAATGAGTGGGTTCTCAAAAAATGTGGTGTAGAAGAAACATTGCTTAAGAAGAGTGAACGAAATTTGCTGGAATTACTTTCGCTGTGTTGTTCTCATCAGGTCTTACCTCTTAAGTTGCCGAAGAAACCTCGTGTACATTCATTCCGCTAAACAATTCAAGTAGAGCCTCTGTGTACTGCAAATGCCGCGTCTCAAGCGAAGGTTTTGGATTCAAAAAATTAAGATTCAAAATGAAATCGGGTTCTTTTCTGTTCGCAAAAAACACACAATTAGACATAATGCATCCTTTTATCCAGATACTTTTTCAATACTTATAAATCTGTATCTTCAATGCATATGGAGTCCAGTTTCTCAATGAGGTCCGCATGGCAGATTGAATCAAACACCATTTTTGAATGTATAAATACTGCAGAACCTTTTTTTTATTCATAAGTTTTTTTGTGGTGATATTTAGTGAAGTTTGTAATTGCTGCCTATGTACTACTTTAACCTTTAAATCCATATTAAGTGTTGCATATGCATCTCTTACGCCTACATCATTCAACATACATACATGCGGATTCCTAATGTTGTTGTTCTTTTTAACAACAACAAACATTCAGGGAAAGATATTCTCATTCGTAAAGATGAGTTTATCTAATAACAGGATAAAACATACATCATATGCAGAAGATAAACTCCTGGAATATCCCTGAATATAACAAGAGTACCGTGGAGCATGCCAGTCCAGAGAAGAGGGATTACAGGAATTTTTCTCAAAACTGCTCATTTGGCAGATGGCCTCCACTCTGCAATTGCTATTTTACTTCACGAGAGCGACCAGCATATGTTTCTGTGCCTACTCAAGAGTTTGGACAGTTTGCTCTCATGAAGTAGAATCCTGCGTCAAGAATGGAAGTAGATGAGCCATTGGGAAATCCACATCCGTGACTTGAGGAATTTCAAGGAAATTTACTGAAATGCCTCCTCTCTAGACATGCCTCTCCTATAAGATAAATAGGACACCCGCCAACATCTCTCACTATGAGGAATTCTATTCTATATAGGATGTGTAGACTTGCGTGGTATTTTTAATTGCTACATAAATGCGGCCGCTCCTGTAAAGCTGCTCGCGTACATTTGGACGTGGAGCACATGGATCGTAAGCTGCAAACGTTTTGGTTGAAAAATGATACCAATCTATCTCTACCTCAGCTTCACTTGGGATATGAGTACGAGGATCATGGTGATGAGGTAGATGGGTTACTTTGACAGATCCTGAAAGATAATTCCAGCCAGATGCCCATTCTCTATAAACGATAGAGCGGTCCACAGGGGGATGAGCTGTTGGCTCTCCTGTCAGTGGACAATTTCTTGGTGTCGTCATCCAGAGGGGCACGCCAGAATGGTGAGGCTCGAGTGCTCCTCTAAGAGAAGATCCATCCGCCATTTTTATGTAAAACTTCTCCTCCGTTTCAAAGGGTCCATACCAGGTTCCAACTGCATCTAGATTTTCAGAAAGACAATCATGGTTTTTGAAGTGTAATTAAGCAGTTGTGATTGTATCGGTGAGGGATTGTATCGGTTTGTATCCTGAAGAATATATTATTATTATACCATTAAGCCATATCCCTTTCGGGGTTAGCTTAATTCGTTTCATTTTATCATCGTTAACGAACTATTTTAGGTTATTTTACACTGAGTTGGGAACCAACCAACAGCAGGGACCTGATAAAAATTCTCATTAATCGCTCAAATGAAATCAGTTTCTGAACGCCTTGGTTGAGCATGCTTGCGGAAAAAGTTTTGAAACGTTTCTGATTCCATAATTCTAATATTTTCTTATTCCCAATTTGGTCACGTATCTGCAGATCATGCCTGGTTACCTTAATGTGTACAGCCCTGTATTTGCTGATTCGTATAGATAACAAATTGAAACCAAGAAACTTGTCAATCAACATTATTCAGTGGAATTGCACAAGCTAAAGCCATTTTAAATAAAAAATTTTCACAGGTGGACATTCCTTCCGATAGTGCAGAACTTCTCTTCTAGCTCAAATTATATACAACTTGATGTGTCTCGTTTTTTTCGTTTTTTTCCTAATAAACTTTTTATTAGGAATCATGGAATTTTCCTGAACAACTTTGCCACATTCTCAATACTTTGAAGTGACATAAAAAATGTTATCTCTGCCTTGGCAGGGATAAGGTTAAATCAACTTACACAGATATTTGTCCGAAGATTCTCTGTTTCACGTCGTAGTATATGGAAGAAGCATAATTTTATCGAAGAAAAATGAAAATCACGAATATTTTACATACCCGAGAAAGCACCAAAAAATTTCAGTTTGAAACTGGAAACAGGTAACAATTGAAAAACAAGTTAGGAAATCAAGTATTCGTATTTTCTAACAATCAGAATGTTTCTCTTTCCATAAAGGTATGCTATTTTTATATACTACGACGTGAAACAGAGAATCTTTGGATTCTCTTTATTAGGAGTGATCCCATGATTCTTAATAAAAACTTTATTAGGAAAAAAACAAGACATATTAAGTTGTCTATCATTTGAGCTGAAGGAGAAGTTTACTACTATCTGAAGGAATGTCCACCTGGAAAGTTTTTTTTATAAATGATTTTTCAGCTTGTACGATTCTATTAAATAATATTCGTTGGCAATTTTCTTGGTTACAATTTGTTATCTATACGGATCAGCACATACAGAGCTGTACACACTTAGGTAGCCAGGCATGATCTGCAGATACGTAATAAAATCAAGGCATGAAACCGAAACCGAAACCGTAACTGTAACCGTTTGAAACCGTTTCAGTTTGGTGAACCGAAACCGAAACCGAAACCGTTATTTATATACTAATAGAAGGAAACCGAAACCGTTTCAAAACCTGTAACCGGTTCAAATCGGTTCGTAGTATAATAATTTTACGTGACCTTTGTCAGATAGGGATAACTATTTTCTGTACTTTGAAATTTTTTTTTTAAATTTAAATCCGGCGCCAGTTGAGTGGCGGCGATAGTAGCCAACTTCAGGGACGCTCGATACCGATTTTCTCTCTCTCTCTCTCTCTATCAACAGCAGGGTTGCCAGATCTGACAATTTTAAAGATGCCTTGCGACGCGATTGTTGGTAGACT
>WSXT02056681.1:0-27340 GCA_011762715.2 Neuroterus valhalla
AATAAATCTACAAATAGTTTTGCTACTATATCCTTTGGACAGAAAAGTGCCCTGCATTTGGAGAATCACCCATATACGTCTGTAGTTGCAATATGAAATGGATACGTGCAGGGGCACATTTTGCATGCTTTCCTCCCTAGGCCGTTTTGACAGACCAAAATGAAAAAAAAATCCTGCAATATCTAACCGTTATTTCATATAATTTCAGGGAGTCTACCTTCTCAAGTTTGACAATTCATACTCGCTCTGGCGAAGTAAAACGCTTTATTACCGAGTTTACTACACAAGGCCCGGTTCGACGAAAAATTAGGATTTATCTTATTATAACTAAATTACGAAAAAAGTAATTACATTTAATTGTGTATTTGTTGAACACTAGCCACCGACACGTCTGTCTATTGTAATGCTAGTCTGACTAAAAAAGAAGCTCTGTGACCTATTTTCGTGTAAAGTGAGGGAAACTCGAAAAAATATATTTATTATGTAGATGCTTAGGATATCCCGTGCTGCAAGAGCACAATTGCGGAACAAAGTTGTTGAGTTTTTGACGAATGAAAAGTTAAAATCAGGTGATGCTTATCATTGAGACATTTATGTACTACGTCCTCAAATTCATTTTCTCCTGTATGTGTAAATTATGTACGTTTGTAACGAACATTTTGCACTGTAATCGATTATATTGTTTTTTATTACTTGGATTTATTTTTAAGGGAAACACAATTTTTTTATGTTGAAAAAAGATTTTAAAAAAAGAAATAAAAAATATGTAGTTCTTAAGTTTCTAAAGATATTTGGCTCGGATCAAATAATTGCTTCCTTTAAAAATATTTTCACCATTGCAATATAATTGCATTTTGTTGTCTATAAGTGTCCTTTTCATGATTTTCGGTTCTCGTGATTAAAAGTACTGACCGATTTTTAAAAATAATAATGAATTATGATGAGTACTTCTATTCTTGAGAATCGATTTCTACGCAATCAGAGTGTTTTATTTGTCCAAGAATCGTATCAATTTCTCTGTATAATTGTGTGTTTTTGAGAATATATTGAACATATATGAAAACTTTTGGTTCTTCATTTCAGGCGTACAAGTTCCACATTCTTACTATTGTCCTGGAATTGACGGGAAATCTTTGGATACCTAGAAAGACCTGGAAATGTCAGAGCATTTTTTTCAATTGAGGAATTTTGTTCATGTGTGCCGATTTTTTTTTATTGTGATATAAAATTAAATAACAATGATTCTTCATGTGTAAAATGAACTGCTATAGTGCTTTAAAATCCAAACGATTAATCCTAAATCAATAAAGATTTCAAACCAAAAGCATTAGATTCAACCGAAAAAGAATAATTTTTAACAAAATAGTTGATTCCTTCAGCATAAATTTTATTTTTTCAACTAAATACTTGCATTTTAACAGAAAAAGATTGAAAATCCAATGAAGAGAAAATTGGTACCAAAAAGACAAATTATTAACAAAAGAGTGGGATTTTCTATGAGAAAGTTAGATTTTTAACAGAAAAACAACGGAATTCCAGCCAAACAAGATAAACTCTTAATAAATGTGATAGTTGATATTTCAACCGAAAAAGTTCCAATTTCCGAATACAAAATTTGAATTCATTTGGTTGAATTTCGTTTGAAACTCTTATTTCTTCTTATAAAAATGTATTCGATCTTCTTTCTTTGTTGGAAATTGCACTTTTTGATTCAAAAGTTATCTGGTATGGTTGAAGATTCATCTATTTTATTCATAATTGGTCAATTTAGTTCAGGAGTAATCTTTTTTGGTAGAAAAATTCTTCTCTATTTTGAAATGGAATTAGGTATCAATTCATATATTTTGTTGAGGAATCGTCTTTTTGTGAAATTGAACTATAAAATTTAACTTATTTTTGATCCAAAATTAAAATTGTTAGAAAATTTAAATTATTAACATATTGTAAAAAAATGAAACTATCTACTTAGCTGAAACATCATTGAAATTACCTTATTTCAAATTTTGAAACCTTGATAATTGGAAGTATTTGGAATCTTTTCGGTTCTTCGAAATCTCTGTAGAATTTTTGTTATCATGGAATCTTTTGAAATTTTCTAGAGTTATTATGTACTGATTCAAATTGTCAAATCTCTTGAAATATTTGTGGAAATTTGAAAACATTTGTGACATCTTCTGGAATTTTCTAAAATATTTCGAAATTTTATCATTTGTAAAATCCTTTGAAATTTTCTACAATTCTGGAAAACCTTTGAAAATTTTATAATCTTTTAGAATCTTTCAAATCTTTGTGAAATATGACAAAAACTGTTTTAACCCATCTGAAATCATTGGAATATTTATTTTCGGGAATAGTTGGAATTTTTTGGTATCTTTGAAATCATTGCAGGATTGTTTTTAATTATTATGAAATCTTTCAGAATTTTCCGAAGTCAGTATGTAAATTTAATCCATGTTTTTGTGAAATACATAAAACTTTGTCCAAATCTTTCGAAATTGATTAGAGTCTTTGAAATATTTGTTCGCGAATTTTCAAAACCTTTACAAGAATATTCAACTATTTGAAAATTTTGTATATTTTCCCTAAATCTTCAAAATCTTTATATTTAGTAATCTTTTGAAATCTATGAAATCTTTTTTTCGGAAATATTTGTGGAATATTTCGGAACATTATGGAATTTTTAAAAAATATTAGTGAAGTCTGAAATCCTTGTGAAATATCAGCAAACTTTGTTAAATCATTAAAAATCTACTGGAATCTTCATTATATTGTGTATATTTTGAAATTTTTGAATGTTCAATTCTATTTAACAAAACGTAGATAACACTTCGAAAATCTTTAAAATTTTAATATTTGGATATCTTTGAAATCTTTCGGTATATTCTAAGTCTTTGTGGAACTTTTCAAATTTTTAAACTTTTATGCAAATTCGTCTTATTTGGTTGAATAAAAGTATTTTTTATTCAAAATAATAAAATTTTTAGTTGGGAATTCAAATTATTGTCTGGAAGCGAAACTTCTTGGCCTTAAAAACCATTTTTGTGAGTGAAAAATAAATCATTTTGATTTAAATATGTGGATTGAAAATTCATATTTTTAGGTTAAAAATTTAACAGCCTGGTTAAAAGATTCAACTTTATAAGTCATATCTGTTCACTCATTCGGTCAAAAGTTGAACTTTTTTGTCAAGAAATAATTCTTCATTTGAAAAATAATCTTTCTTAGTTAGAAATTACTGATAATTGATGCAAATTCATCTATTTTTTTGGAAACTGTTTTTTTCCCCTTTGTTGCATTTAATTATTTCCTATTCAAAACCAAAACTCTTATGCAGTTCAAATTCCAACTTTGCGGGTTAAAAATTAATATTACTTATAATTAAAAATCTATTTTCTAAAAAATCTATTTTGTAATTTCTCTTCTTCCGATGCAGTCTTTCATCCAGTAAAGTATTTAAAAAATTCTTTCAAAATACGTTCTTTTTCCAGTTAAAATTATTTTAAACACTATTTTCTCACTACAAAAAAAGGTTATTTCTACGTATTTAAAAAAACTACTTTTTAAATACTTTTTTTCATTTTTGAGGATGAGACAAAAAAACATAAATAAGATCAAAACATTTTTGTACTTTCAACATTTATTATACGTCAACCATTAATTCCTCGCCATAATGTTGCACAATTCAGACTCGAATCGTTCATAAATAATCATATTAACATTAGTATCACTATATGAATCACTATATTGTAAAATGTCGCTTTAGCGATTAACCGATTTCTGCAACTAATGCATTTTTTTTTAATTGTTACTTAAAAACTTGCACTATTACAAGAGCACTTTTTTTGAGACGGCATATGTTGCATATTGTTTATCGAGTATACAATATTTATATATACTAAAGTAGAGTTGCACTCTCTGGGCCTTTTGCAATTTTTATGTTATTTTTAATATTTATGGAGAGAGTGCAGTGAAAAATATCGTTCTGCGTGCAATGCGATTTCTAAAAAATATCTACCATTCTCAATGTTTTTTTTTTGTGAAAAAAAAATTTCGGGCATTGCAGGCCAAGAGTTACTACTTTCGTTATGTTTTGCGTAAGCTTAAATTGACCGCAGTAATACGCCTTTAGTCGAAAATACACGTATATGAGCTTTAAAATACAAATACAACAAATATAGTTGGTTTTTTGGTAAATATAGGTTTAGATATATACATATGTATATGTTGCGTAGTACATTCCATACTTTTTTATATTCGCGATTACACTCCTAAAGCTTTAATTTTTAAGTTCTATGGATATTGAGCTATTGTGAATGCAATTTGCATCACTTTTTGACCATTTGGCTTTTTTTATAATTTCAGGTCATTAGGCAGGGTGGCCGATGAATCGGGATTCTTATTTTCGACCGTGAATTTCAACAATTTTATCAACAAAAGAAAATTCGATTTAAATTTTTCCCATTGTTAGTTTCGATTATTAACTTTTTAACTATACGAATCTTTAGGCCTAAATTTTTAATTTTAAATACTTTGGGATTCAGTTTCAAATATTTGACAATTAGAATTCAGAAGCATGTATAAAAAGTTGGAACTGAATTGTTTAAATCGTTGAAATTTCATAGTTGAATTGTTCCTTCAGAAGCAATTTTTAAGTGTAAGTTTCAACTTTCTTTATGAATAATAAAAGAACAATTATTATCAGTGCCAAACAAATAAAATTAAGATGACCTAACCTCTAATTTGAAAAGTTCTATGTCCAATAAAAATAAAATTATTATTTAAAAATTCCTCAAGGCCATATCATTTTGAACATTTGAAATTCATTTATATTTTCTCTATTTAAGTGCATCAAAAATGATAACATGGATATTTTTTATTGAGGAATCTTCAAAATCTCATAAATATTTCCAAATCTTTGTGAAATATTTGAAAACTTTGTTATTATTATGGAATTTATCGCAATCTTCGAAAACTTTGCAAGAAATCTTTCAAATCTTCATATTAATAAATTTTTTAAATCTTTGAAATCTTCATGGAATCATTGGAATCTCTTTTAGATATGAAAGAACTTTGTTAATTCATTTCCAATCTTCCTGAGATCTCAAAAATATTATGGAAAATAATAACTAATTAGTTATATATCAATAAATAAATTAATAAAGTAAGAATAAATTAATTTATAAATTCATAAGAGTTATAAATTAATCAATTAATTTCATTGTATGATGTAATAATAATAATTTTTGTAAAATTTTTCAAATTTCTAGGACATCATTGGAATCTTTTTGAAATTTTGAAGAACTTGTAAACTATTCCCGATTCTTTTCGAAATCTGCAAAATCTCTGCAAAATCTTTCAAAATCTTTATGCTTTACAATTTTTGGAAATTTTTGAAAACTTTACTGAATCTTTCCAAATGTTCTTCTGAAAGCTTTCGGAATCTTTGAAATCTTGTCAACCTCTACAAAAGCTTCTTAAATACTTCATAATCTTTGAAACCTTTTCGAAATTTTCGAAATCTTCATGAAATCATTGGAATCTTTGTGAGATATTGAAAAAACTCTGTCGACGATCTTTGGAAACTTAACTAAATCGTCTCAAATTTTTCTAAATCTTTTGCGATCTTCAAGATCTTGGCAAACTCGGCGAAATCTTCTGCAATACTTTGTAGTTTTTGAAATCTTTGTGAAGTTTTTGAAATATTTGTGGAGTTTTTTAGATCTTCATGAAACCATTGGAATCTTTGTAAAATATATAAAAACTTTGTTAACACTTCCAAATATTTTCAGAATCTTCAATATCTTTGCAAAGTCTGTTCAATTTTTTGAAATCTCCGGAACATTTGTAAATATTTTCAAAACTTCATGAAATCATTGAAATCTTTGTGAAATATTGAAAATCCTTGTCAACTCTTTTCGATTCTTTTCAGAATTTCCGTAAAATCTTCATTTCTTGAAATCTTTCAAGACTTCACTATATCTTCTTAAATGTTTTGAAATCTTCCGGAATCTTCGAAATCTTGGCAAATTTAGCGTAATCTTCTTGAATACTTTGTAATTTTTGAGGTCTGTGTGAAACTTCTGGAATCTTCATGAAATCATTGGAATCTTGATGAACTCATTGGAAGCTTTTTACAATATTGAAAATCCTTGTCAACTCTTTTCGATTCTCTTCAGAATTTCCTTAAAATCTTCATTTTTTGAAATCTTGGCGGGTTTTTTTTTCAATTTATTGAAATCTTGGGAAACTTTTAGAATATTTAAAGGTTTTTTAGAAATAGTTAAATTTTCATGTGATTCTTAAAATCTTCTTGAAATATTCGAAAAAACTTTCTGTATCTTCGGAAATCTTTTGGAATCTTTGCGATTTCTCTGAAATATTCTATAATGCTTTGCGAACTTTGAAATCTATGACAAATATGCTAAATCATTAGGAAATCATTGGAATGTTTGTAAAATATTTTAAAACTCTGTTAAATTTTCTCAAATTTTGTTTAAATCTTCCATATCTTTGCGGAATCTTTTAAATCTTTATATTTTACAATTCTTTGAAATCTTCTGAAATGTCTGGAAATCTTTGAAGTTCTTTTAATCCTTTGTCACATTTGAAGATTTTCTAATCTTTTATTTTATTTGAAATTTTGGTAGAATTATTTCGATCTTTTCAAATTCTCGAAAATCTTTTGTGAACTTTGAAATTCTTATTTGATTTTTTCCTCTAATTGAAACGGCCACCCTAATTTAGATTTCTCGATTTTTTTCTTGGTATTAGTCAGATGAAGCATTTACTGAAACTCTCGGATATTTAAGAGTGGGAACTCAGGAAAGACATTTTTAAATTTTCAATAGTTCTTCGTTGTTTTTTTTGTTGATAGATTTTTTTAACCATCTGTGAAAATGGGCTGAGCTTGAGACTTACAGTAGGGCAGAGCAGAGTTTTTTAAATATTTTTAAATTCAATTCTGGGAGAGTAAAAATTTCTAGTTTGGTACCCCGGTTATCTTACAAAAAGTTACAGATGAAAATAAAATATACAACGACGAAGCTCAAAATAACCAATACTAACCAATTTTAGTTATTTAAAAATGAGATAAATTTTTTAATGGATCAAAAAAAAAAAGTACTTAGAACTAAAATTATCCTTCAAAAACTTTACTGTTATACAAAAATTTATGTACATCGTGAATTGTTACTAAGTTGAAAAAGGGGGGAAATCATTTCTTTATCTGGTTAAAAGACATTTTGTTGAGAAGTAACGATTTTTTAAATCAATTTCAATTAAATTGAATCCAAATAAGTTACATAAAATCAGAATTTTTTACTATTTAGGACTGCTTTGTGTTGTCTTCAAAGTCCAGAAAGATGATTGTTCAAGAAGAAATTTGCAACCAAAAAGATTTGCAATCAATTTCCACTTGAAAATCATCTATTTTGGTATAGAAATCACTTGTCTTGATCAAAAATAACTTTCTTCTTGAAAATTCGACCATTTGGCTGTAAATGCGACTTTCCAATTGAAGAAGCAGTCTTTATGAATAAAAAACCATGATTTTATACCAAACTTCCGGACTTCATGATAATTTACGATGTATAAGCATTTTTTTTTAGTGTAAAGCTTTCTCTAAATAATTATAGTTGTGAATATTGATTCGGACAACCCCTTTTATATATGAAAAAATCCATTTTTTACAAAATGACAAACAAACACGAAATTATCAATATTGATTATTATCAATATTGATTTAGTTTTACTGTACATACCCGAACCTGAAATTTTCTTTTCCTTCGTAACTTTTTGTAACAGATCTAGGTACCAAACTTTAACTTTTGGACCCACTCCGAAATCGAAAAAAAAATTTCTTTTCGCTCGGTCCCAATTCACATTATTTAATTTCGCAAATTTATTTTTGGCATCATTTTTCAATACTGATTTAACATACTGTTTTTATTTAGACAGGACGGAAAATATATTTTTCTTAGTTAACCTAATTTTTTCTACTTGCACAAGAATTTGTTAAGTTTCTTCTATCATTACAGGGTCTCGTTTTGGTAAATAATTTTTTTCTGATTTGGGAATAATTCGAATTAAAATTTCAAGAGCTTCCCATAAACTCATTTTTTGTATTTGGATTTAATCAATGTTAAGCCACTGAAATTTGAAATCAACTTTCAAAAATAAGTTGAATTCTCCAGAATTTAGGATAATAATCCGCATTTTTCAATTGTTTTTTTCGGATGATTTGAATATGAGAACCTCTTGAGATTTAATTACAAATATTTGAAAATATGAAGTATTCTAAATCAATCTAAACAATATTTTAAAACATTTCCCAAAGAATACCGGAAATTCTATCCTTCCCCAAAAAATTGCCCCTTTTTGAAATGATTGTCCGCATTCTTCAATTTTTCTAAAAGCTCTTCTCTAACTTTCAATTCATTATAATTTGCTTAATTTATACCTAAAAAATAACCAGAATACTAGAAAAAATTTTGCTGACCTTATTTAAAGCGACGATCTCAATTTTTTTCATTTTAAATTAAATATTTTACGCCACTGTGTTGGGAGGACCATTTCTTGAAATAGTTAATAATAGTGAAAATTGTTAATAATGCATGAAATCGTCCCTAGTGCTGCGAGCGAGCTTGTGCTGAGCTATAATAGTATATTGTGTATCAAGGGGGTAAAGTTGGCAACAGTGATGGGATCTAACTAGTTACTTTTTACATACTTTTTTTCATAATAAATGTGGTAACGAAGTTTTTCCGAATGTGAGTGATGTATTGGTAACTGGTTACATGTTTTTTGGTAACAGTTACTATAAGAAGTGTTACTTTTCTAGTTGCTTCTGTAATTAAGTTTACCATTTTTTTTCACGACAATCAACCCATTCTTCAACTATCCTTTCATTTCGACTATCCGAAATTTTGAGGCAGATTGCTATTAAGATATATGGTCCCATATAGGGCCAATGCAATTTTTCTCTCACCCTGAAACTGTACATTTTCCAAAAAACTACGGAAATAAAGAGTTGATTTCAGGGAGTTGAATAATCTTCCTTTTTATTATTATTTCAAGCAAAAAATCATCTATTCTAGTTGAAGATTGATCAGTTCAGTAGAAAATCAACCTCTCTGATTAAATATCCAACTATTGAATATTTGAGAATTGATCTTTCTTGGTTGAAAATTTAATTACTTTTTTCAAAATTCAACAATTTTGATACGAAATCATTCTCCTTCTTCTAAAATGCAACTGTTTGTTGAAAATTCGTCTTTTTGGATAAAAAATGTAACTTTATTGATAGTAAATATAATCATTTTGTTGAAAGCTTAATTTTTTGTAGAAATTTCATCTTTGATTAAATTCAACGGTTCTTGATTGGATTCTGAAACCATTTTTAACTGAAATATCAATGATTACATTTTCTGTTGAAAATATAAATATCTGTTTTCTTTCAGAATTTATTTTTTTCATTTAATAATTCAACTATTCCATTTGAGAGTTGAGATTTATTTCTTTGAGTAAAAAAGTGGACTTTTTCTTCGTCGAAATTCTAAAGAAAATTGATCTATTTTCATGCAAATTAATTCCTTTTTGGTTCAAAATCATTTTTTTGACTATTCTACTTTTTTTTGGAGAAATTGTTTTGTTGAACATTTATCTGTTTTTATTGAGTGTTCAACTATTTAGTTGAAAATTTCTTCTGCTTGGTTGAAAGTTTGGCTTTCCGGGTTGGGAATAAACTTTTTTTTATGTTAAGAATTCAGCTTTTCCGTTCGAGATTAATTTTTATTCCAAAAATTTTACTATTTCTTAATGGATTAAAAATGTATCTTTTCAAGTGGAAAAATTGACAATTTGTTTCTCCTCAGTTTAGAATCAATTTTTTTCTCGCAAAAAAATTTGGGTATTCTATTTATGTTTGAATTGGAATAATTAAATTTAAAATTCAACTTTTTGGTTGAAAATTCATTTTTTTATTTCGGAATTGAAGAACAATATTTTCTAATGAGAAATTAATCTTCTTAGTTGAAAATTGATTTTTTAATTGAAAATTGAACCAATTCGTAGAAAGTTGAACTTCTTGGTTGACAATGCATTCTCAATAGTTGACCATTCATCATTTTAGTTCAAAATGCATCTGTTTGGTTAAAAATATTTTTTTCAGTTGAAAATTAATTTTTATACTAAAAATTCAACAATTCCGTTTTGGGTTGAAATTTTTCTCTTTCAGTTAAAAATCATGTGTTTCATTGAAAATTATTATTTTTGGTACAAAATGCATCTTCTTGGAAAAAATTAATTTTTTTGGTTGCAAATTCAACAGCTAGGCTGGAAGTTAGTTAAAATGCGCTTATTTGGTTCAAAATAATTGTTTTTTTAATACATTTTTAACCAAAAATTTAATTATTATTTTGCTCAAGATCCTTGCTTAAAGTTTTTGTCTTTAGTTGCAAATTCGAATATTTTATTGAAAATTCATTTTTCTCACGGTTAAACATTAGTTCTCAACTCATAATTCAATAGTTGAATTTTTGATTGAAAATTTGATTTTTTTGGTCGAGAATCCGACTGTTTGGTTTGAAAATTGAACTTTTTCATTGAAAATCCATATTTTTGGTTGGAAGTCGAACTTTATTGCAGAAATTCATTATTTTTTTATGATTCATCATTCAAGTTCGAAATTGGTTCTTCTGGTTGGACATCTTTTTTCTTTCTTTTCTGCGGAAATATTATTTCAACTAAAAATTCAACTATCATCAGACTAAAGATGAATCTTTTTCCGTAAGAAAATAATTTTATCGGTTGCAAATTTTTGTCTTTGGTTGAAAATTGGATTATTTGATTGAAAAATCCGTTTTTTTATGATCAAACATAAAACCTCAACAAAAATTTTTATTATTTCATGTTTAGTGAAAAATTGATCTTTAGCGGTTAGAAATTCAACTGTTTGGTTTGAAAACTGAATTTTTTGAATGAAAATCCAATCTTTTGGTTGGGAGTCGAAGTTCTCTCCGAGAAATTCATTCTTTGGTTGTTGTATCATCATTTGACTTCCAAATTGGTTCCTTTGGTTGGGATTTATTCTCTTTTTTCATGTGGAAATTCATTCTTTAACTCGAAAATTGAACGATTATTTGGCTGAAGATTGATCTTTTTAATAGAAAATTAATTTCTTTGTTGGGAGTATTTGCCCTTGGTTAAAAATTCAATTATTTTATAGCAAAGTCGCTTTTCTTTTGATTAAACATTTATTCCCAACTGAAAATGGGAATATCTCATTTTTGGCTGCAAATGAATTTTTTTAAGGATGAAAATTCAATCCATTGTTTGGAATATAAACCTCTCAATTAAAAATTTTTGTTTTGTTGTTCATAATTCGTCATTTGAGTTTGTGTTGCGTTCTATTGGTCAGAAATGAATTTTTCAACTAAAAATTCAACAATTATTTTGCTGAACACTAGTCTTTTTTAGTAGAAAATTGTGCTCGTTGGTCGAAAATTGTTGTCTTTGGTTGAAAGTTAGACAACTTTATTGGAAAAGCGTTTTTTAGTCAAACAATTATTCTCAACTGAAATTTGAGGTACCCGATTCTTGATTAAAAATTCATCTTTTGTGGTTGAAATTTCGAATATTTGGTTTTAAATATGATCGTTTTTAGATGAAAATTCCTTAATTATTTTGCTAAAGATTTATATTTTTGATTGAGACTATTTTTCGGCGGTTGAAAACCCAACTTAATTATTGAAAAACCGTTTTTCTTATTATTGAATATTTATTCTTCAATGAAAGTTCAGTTATGTCATTATTGGCTGAAAATTTATCTTTTTATGAAGAAGTTCAACTATTTCGTTAGGAGTTGAACTTCTCTGTTGAAAATTCTTTTTTCCTTGTTGATGATTCTTCATTTAAGTTTAAAATGCGCCCCGTTGGTTGGAAATAAATTTTTTCAATGAAGAATTTAATTATCATTTATCTAATGACTGATCTTTTTTTATACCTATATAATCAATCTCATGCGTGAAAAATTTTTGTATTCGATTGGTAATTAGAAAATTCAATTTGAAAATTGTTTTCTTATAGTTTAACAATAATTCTCAACTGAAATTCAAATTATTCCATTCTTGGTTGAAATTTCATCTTTTTTGGTTGAAAATACTAATATTTGGTTTCAATGTTGATCTTTTTAAATGGAAATTCCAACTACTTGGTTAAAAGTTGAACTCTTTTGTTAGAATTTTTTCCTCAAATAATGATTTATACGGAATTAAACAAGAAAATAACTGTGTACCTAATTTTCAAAAGTAACTAGGAAAAAGTAACATACTAAATTAGCAACAATAACCATTCCCGTGTAAAAAGTAACTTACCCATCACTGGTTGGCAATTCCCCCGAGTGAAAACTTGCAATGGTTCGTCAATGATACACACGATATTTTTTGTCCTTCACCCACACCGAAAGTATGCCATTTTTTGCATATAAAGCATTGGAAAAAAGCATTTCCCGCCCGGGCACCAAAGGAGCGGGTGGAAAAAGCTACATTCCGCCCTCTCCGTCTCCGGGCGGAAAAAACCACTTAGCGCTCACTTCATACGTACAAAATGGCATACTTACTGTGGAGGTTTGACAAAAACACCTTTCTCCGCAATTCGAATATAACTATTATAATTTATGAATTTTGCTAATCAATGTAGCCTCACATCAATATTTGATTAATGACTAGCAGGTACGGAAAGCCGAATAAATCGAAACACCCATATCATCTGCATCAATCGATTCTCGATCAGACACCTAATATTTAAATACGAAGACCTTAGGATCATACAGTTAATAACAATCAAAAAAATATTTTTTTGATTCAAAAAAATATTTTTTTGATTCAAAATAAATATTTTATTTGAGTGCTGGCACACAATGGGACGAAGAAAACGTCTGTTGACAAAAGATTTTTAGAGAGCATTTCTTTTTCGGTTATAAATTTTTTTCTTGTAATGAAACATGATTAAATTCTGCGTAAATCTCATGGAGCAGATTATTAAAGACATTTTCTATTTCTTTTTATTTTATAACAAAATAAGAAAAAAAATACTTCTGAAGAGTACCTTCCTTCTTGGGAAATACTTTGGTTTATAAACAAATAAAGTTTTTATATTGAATTAATGAGGATTATTGAATAGTTTTTTATTTTACAAAGACTGACAATGAGTCGACAATGACCAATTAAGATAAAAATAAATGAAAGTTAACTTATAAAAATGGGTAATTGTTGGAACATGGATACCGATAAAACATTGTTTTTTATATCAACAATAGTGCAAACAAATTATTTCAGTCTCATGGAATTGTCAACTAAGAAATCCATTTTTCTTTTGGAATTTACTTACAGTTTCTTGGGAACTACCTATTGTTACCACAGTTCTTGAATCAGTGGCAAGATAACAAGTTTTAATTTTTCATAAAAAAATTTTGATTTACAAATGTATTATTTGGTTACTTTCAACATTCAAACTTTGTTCTTTCAACGCGTTCAAGTGATAATTACCAATCTGACAAATTCATCTTATAGCATGCATATGCCAGTAAATTGAAAAAGAAGGAAAAGATTTCCAGTTTACAAATGTATGAGGCAATCAATTTTTTTAAAGTCGATTATCTACATTGAAAATCAGTGTTCAAATAAATAATTACAGAAACGTTGAATCAACAATCCTCAATTGTTATTCTATAACGAATTTTGTCAACTTGAATAACCATTGCTGAATAATTTTTAAAGCTCCTCGAAGAAAAAACTTGATGTTTTCGATCACGAATACTTGACGTGAATAATTTTTTATCTTTGTTTAAAAAATAAGAAATTATTAATCGAATTTCATTAATTGAGACAAACTTTTTTTTTCTATAAATTATTTAGATTCATTGCAAATTAAGTTATAATCGTAGTCATTCCTCATAAAAACATTTTGATGCTTTTATTCGTTATAACAAATCCAATTAATTTTCAGACATCTTTGTTGCTAATAAAACCAATTTCTGAATAATTGTCCAACTTATTCAAGTTATCTTAGGATAAAAGAAAGCATTTCTCAAGAATCAAGCGGAAACAAGTAAAAACAAGTTTTTTCTCCATTTTTGTGACATAAAAAGAATAAAAAGCTTTTTCAAACTTGGAAAATTTTTAATTCATACGAAATTTTAGTATCCTTCATTCTAGGAAAAAAATCTTTTCCGAATCACTTGAAAATCATCTTCTAAAAATCAATTTGTTGACAGACCTTTCCTTCCCTCTTCACTGTGCCACATTAAGGAAAATACACGCGATGAACACTCTGGTAGAAGAGGTTTTGGTGGGAAAACATTACGAAAACATTTTTGAGATTTGGCATCATAATCCATAATTTAAAATTTGAATAAATTTCATAAATTCCCAATATTTCAAAAATAACTGACTAAATTTTGAATTCTGTTCTCCTTCTTTTCATTTTCATAATGCTTTTTTATTCTTTGAGGTAAAAAAACGTCTTTAATTCTTTCAAGATTCTGTCAATTCCTTTAAATACTACAATTATTAAATAGGGGAGAATGGTGCATACTGGATCATGCGAATTTTCTTATAATAGAGACAATAATAATTTTTATAATATTTCTTGATGAGAAGTCTAGGCAAATTAATTTTTTGCGAAAATGGTTAGAGTGAATAACTATTATTATTTTTATAATGGAAAATTTACATTATCCAGTAGACACTGCTATCCAGTGTGTATGAGTCTCCCCTGAATATTATATTGCATGAATAAAAAAACAAAAAAATCTTCAGTGATGAGTAAGTTACTATTCGAAAGGTAGTAGTTATCACTACCGTTACAAAAGGAAAAAAAGTAACAAGTTATCGTTATCATTATCGATTCGAAATCTAACATTTTCTTAGATGTTTTTGCAAAAAAATATCGTTACTCTTTTTGTTACTTCCGTAATTATATTAAAAAATAATATAATCCTAATTTTTGAAACTCTAGACATATCTGTCGAGTAGCAGCTGCTGTTAACGAAAAAAATGAAAAATTATAAATTTCTGATCAAAATGCCTTTTTTATCAAAAAGAATAAACTACAAACAAAAAAAGTTGAATTTTCGATCAAAGAGGTTAAATTTCAAAAACAAAAATTCAATTTTCTAACCAAAAAAAATCTTTCAACGAAACAATTGAATTTTGAACCAAAAAGTATAACTTCTAAACCTAATGGTTAGATTCTAAAAATTCTCAGCCAATCAGGAAAATGAATTATCAAGATGAGTTGATTTTTCTACTAAAACATTTGAATTTTTAACCAAATTTTTCAATCAAATAGAATCATTTCCATTAAAATTGTTGAACTTCGAGACCAATAATTCAATTTTCAAGAAAAAATAAAATTTTTTAACCCAGAAAAGGACATCCCTGAAAAATGATGAATCTTCAACATTAAAATTAATTTTCTACACAGTACTTGGTCCTTGAAAAAAACAATTTAAAATCCTAACCAAAAAGAATCACCTTTTAACAAAATGGTTTAATACCTAACTGGAAAGATCGACTTTCTACAGAATACATGAATTCCCAACTGAAAAAAAATAGTTAGTAGTTGAATAATAGTAGTTGAATTTTCAATTAGAAAGACTTTTTTCAACGAGATGAATTTAAATTTATTATTTAATGAAGATGAATTTCCAAATGAATTGTCGAATTTTTTTACGAAAAAATATAAATTTTTAACCCTAAATGGAATAGTTTATGAAAAGAGTAATAAATTTTTAACCAGAAAATGAACTCCAAAGGAACTTTTTTCTCCTTCCTGAAAGTGTTTCTAAAATCTATCTTTTGTAACAATCTGAATGCAATAAAATTCATTGTATTAAAGAGACTTGTGAACTGCATTTCGAAATTAACCGAAAAGGAACTCCCGGAAACTCGACCCGCCCCGAAAACCTGAACAGGGATAAACAGGTCCGTTTAATCTACTGAAAATCAGCAGAACCTTTTTTGTTTTCTGGCCAGGTCAAAGTTTCCGGTCGGGTTGAAAACCCGAAACCCGTCACGACGTGACCCGAAAACCCGAACAGGCCTGTTCAAGTTACCAGGAATTACTGGAATCTATAGAAAATTTTCTAATTGAGCGACGTCAGGTCGAGTCGGGCTTCGGGATCGCAACCCGACCCGAAAACCGGAACAAGCACGAAAATCAGAACAAGCCTGAACAGGCCTAATAAGGATACTTTCGGACCGTTTCTGGTTTTCGAACCAGGTCGTGGTTTCGAGCCGGGTTTCAAACCGAAACTCGACTTAACTCAAAACCCGAAGCCCAACAGTGATTGCTAGTTACCCCCCATCACTGAAATTATTCTTTAAATTCTTTCACTTTGTTTTTGACTCAACGAATCGAATAAAAGACATTTTTCGCCTCCGTAATTTCATCACTGTCTCTAAATTACAACTATAAGGTTTATCCTCATATTACAAGGAAGTTTCCATATTAATATTCGTGCGTTTCCCATCGCTTCCACTAAAAGAATAATCTATCCTGTCTGTGAAGCTTTTGCGAAGAACCGGATCGTGTCTTCTTTGGTCGGGTTTGACTCTTCTTTCTGTGAGAGATCGAGTCAACCTGGGGGGTCTCTCCAGGTTGTAATTGGAACTTTGGTCTCCGGGTCTATGCTGGTCCTCTCGCGAGAATGAGGGAGAATTAATTGTGGAAAGGAAATCATTGTTCCGAAAATTTGTTCGAGAATCAGGCGGAATTGTGACCCCATCGTAGGATGGAAGAGAAATGGCAGGATCGTGTCTTGTGGGAAAAAGATGCTCTGGTCCAGTGCTCATGGTTCGATGATGCTTCCACTGATTTCTGGACTTTGATCCAAAAGGTTCTCTTTCAGTCAAGGATCTTCTGAGTCTTGATAGAACTGGTAAATTCAATGTTTCTTCATGGGTTGGATGATTTTCACTTTGGACGACATCCTTCCCTTGGAATGGATCCAAAGGACATATTTCTTGGATCGGACTCGCAAAAATGAGTGTTCTGTAAGAAAAATTCATTGTTAGTATTGCTGAAAGACCTGGAAGACCTGGAAAGTCATGGAATTTGAAGAAATTACTCGATTTTTGTATTCGCTCCCACCGTAGAATCAATTATCTTGAAAAACCTATTTTCCTTCGATTTATAGTCGTTTTGAGAAATCGAAATAGACTGATTTAAAAGTTTCGAAGAATTTAAAGGAATTATCAAGTACGATTTCAGAAAGATTCCATAGAATATTAATGGGTATACCAAAGGATTTTCGAGGATTTTGAGGAATGAAGGGGATGACAAAGGATCTCCAAGGATTTTGAGAGAGAACAAAGGATCTTGACGTTTTTCAAGAGATTCTATGAATTGAAGAACGATTTTAGTGAGTTGAAATAGGTCGGTGGAATTCTAAGGAGTTTCGAAGAGTTTCTTAAATATTATTCCAAAAATCACAGGATTTCGAACCATTTTTTGTCAATTTTGAGGCTATAAGAATGACTTTCGCAAATCACAAAGTATTTTTGGGGATTCTGAGAGAATTCAAGAGATTTCAAAATATTTTAAGAAGAAAAAACTACATTTTGGAGGACTTCAAACGTTTTAAGAAGCACCGAAAGATTTTTGAGGATTTAAAAGATAAGAGAATGACTCCTGCGAATCAGAAATAATTTTTTGGGATCCCATAGGATTTAAGTAATTCAGGAATATCGAAGAAAAAAACATGTTATTTTAAAGGATTTTGAAAGATTTTAAGAAACGCAAAAGGATTTTGGGGATTTCAAGGATTCGGTAACGACTTTCGCGGATTACATAGGATTATTTTCTGCGTGATTTGGAAATATTCCAGACAAGCATCAAGGTAATTCTGAGAATTTTAAACAATTTTGAGTGCTGCCATAGAATTTAAGGGATTTGAAAGATTTAAGAACGTTTTTTGCTCATCACGAAAGGTTCTAAGGGAACCCGAAGGATTTTGAGAAATACTGTAATATTTCAAGAGGAACCACAAGATTTCGACGGATTTCAGAAGATTTTGAAGTATCCCAAAGAAATTTTGATGGATTACAAAGGATTTTTGAGGATTTCAAAAGTCTTCAAGATTTTTGTAATTATTTTGAAAGGAATCACGGAATTCCAACGGATGGTTTTGAGAGATATCGAGCATATTTGAGGATTTCAATTGATTCAAAGGATTTGGGAACGATTTGCACGGATTCCAAAGGATTTTTGAGGGATCCAAATGGCTTCGAAATATTCGGAAATACCTCAGAAGAAATCATGGGATTGCAACGGATTCCAAAGGGTTTTGCGAAATACAAGTGATTTTTGAAGGATTTTCAGGTATTTCAAGGATTCAAGAACAATTTTTGCAAAATTGTTTTACGGATTCTAGGAGACCTCAAGAGATTTTGAATTACATTTTTTTTGAATCCCGGTGTTTTGAAGAATTTTACACGATTTTAAGAGCCAAATCAGGTCTTTGGGGATTTAAAGGGTTCTAGAACAAGTTCGTTGGATACGACAGATTTTGAGGGATTTCAAAATTTTTCAAAATAAATGACGGTATTTCGACGAACTTTTGTGTGTCAAAGAATTTTGTGAGATTCATGAGGATTACAAGGATTTTAGAAAGATTCCCGCAATACACAAAGGATTTAACGGGATTTAAGCAGATTCGAGAAGATTTGGTAATGTTTCGGAAGAAAATGGCAGCACCCCGAAGAATTTCAAAGGAAATCAAGGAATACGCAAGGAATTTCCGGTACCCTAACAATTTTAGAGGAATTTCTGCGATTAACAGTATTTTCGAGGATTTTAAGACTTTCAAAGAGATTTTCCGATAAGTTAGAAGATTCAACAAAATTTCAATGAATTTCAAAGGATTGAGGAATCCCAGAAAGATTTCAGCGAATTAAAAAATATTTTTTAGTGTTCGAGAGGTATTGAGAGATTCCAGAATATTAAAAAAAAATCACTGTGTGGTTTCTGAACAAAATCAAGAAACATCAAATGATTTAAAGGATTTTGAGTATTTGGGAGCAATTTTTGCTTGTTTTAAATAAATTTAACGGATTCTAAGGTATCTTTAAGTGATTAAAAAACATTTCACAAAAAATATTACGGGATATTAGAGGATTTCTAACGATTCCGAAAAATACAAGAGGATTTTTGGGATTTTTAAGATACAAACAATTTTTTGTGGTTTACAGGGGTTTTCAAGGAATCCGAAAGGAATTCCTCGATCTAAAAAATAATTCTTGTTTACTAGAAAATTAAGTTTTTCGGTTGTTAATTTTTGTCTTTGGTTGAAAATTGGACCATTTAATTAAAATACGTTTTTTAAAGATCAAACATTACAAATTTACTACAGATTTTATTTCATTTTTGATAATCAATTATCAATTGATATAGTTTTACTGTAGATACCCGAACCTAAATTTTTTTTCTTATTCGTAACTCTTTGTAGCAGATCTGGGTACCAAACTTCAACTTTTTGACCCACTCCGAAAAAAAAGTTCCTTCTGCTTGGTCCTAATTTACATTATCTCATTTCGCAAATTTATTTTTGGCATCATTTTTCAATACTTATATAACATACTGTTCTTATTTAGACAGGACGGAAAACATATTTTTCTTAGCTAACCTAATTTTTTCTACTTGCACAAGAATTTGGTGTAATTTTCATTTATCATTCCGGGATTTCGATGGATTTATAGGGAATTTAAGAATTTTAGAACGATGTGCGCGGATTGCAAATGATTTTAGAAGATTTCAAGTTTTTTCTAATGATTTAGAAATATTTCACACAGAATATTGCGGTACTTCAGAGGGTTTCTATCAGTTTAAAAAAATTGTGGGTTATAGAAAATCTCCAGGAATCTGAAAGGATTTTGAGTGATTCGTAAATATCTCAAAAAAAAAACGCGATTTTGATGGATTTATAGGGACTTAAGAGATTTTAGAACGAATTTTTTGGATTGCAAATAATTTTAAGGGATTCGGATGGGATTTGGGAAATTTTTATGAAAATTCGGGAAAATCACTGGATCTCAATGAATTTCAAGAGATTTCAAGAATTCCATAACAATTTTCGCGGATTACAATTTTGACGAGATTCTCACTGTTTTCAACGGATATTACAAAAAAAATCTCGATACTTAAAGGTAAGGAAATATTTTGGATGAAATCACTGCATTTCAAAGGATTTTGAGGATTTTCAAGAGATACCGGCGTATTTCCAGTAATTTTGAGGATCTCATAACGATTTTTGCGTATTAAGAAGGATTTTTAGGTATTCAAAGGTTAAGAGATTCTAAAATATTGAAGAAAAGTTATCAAATTTCAAATGATCGTCAGGGATTCCAAGTAATTTGAAGAGATTCTAAAATATTTGAGAAAAAACAGATTTCAAAGGATTTTTCGATATTTTTCGGAATTTCGAATGATTTTTGCCGATTACAAAGGATGCTATGGGATTCCAACAGTTTTAAATGTATAAGAAAATATTTCTGAAAAAATCACAGCATTTGAGAGGGTTTAGAACGATTTCAAACAATACCGGAGTATTTTTAGTGATTTTGAGTATCAAAGAACGATTTTCACGGTTTCCGAAGCTTTTTTGGAAACTATGCCGAACTATTTTACTATTGATGTCCGTCCGTGGTATTTATTTCCGGTACAAAAGGTGAGGAGAAAAAGTAAGAAGGGGAGGGGGGGGTAGATAAGGGGATAGGAGGGAGGAAATCATGGTTGTATAAGGGAAGGAGAAGAAATTCAGAAAGAAGAGGAAATTGGTGACGAAAAGTTCGAGGAGATGGTAAAAGGGGAGAATGGGTTATAGGAATAGAGGAGGGTGGAAGTAAAGGGTTTAGAGGTAAAATAAAAGGAAGTTGAAGAAGGGTGTGAAAGTGCGTGGAAAGGGGAGGAAACGTATAAGAAAATTTCCTGGCGAAGGGGGTGGGGTAGGGGTTAGAGGGCCAGGGGTGTAGAGTTGAGGGGATGGAAGTAAAGATTCAAATGAATAAGGAGCAGGAAGAGAAATGAGGACAAGTGAATATAAGAGAAAATGAGTTAGGGTCGTGAAAGAGATAATTTGGAAAGAAAAATGGGGGAAAAGTGAGAGTATTTGAAAAAATGAGGAAAAATGGGATGAGTGGATGGAAAATATGAAAAGAAAAGTGCAGGGGTGAGAATAGGAAAGAATAAGTAGTTAGGGTTAAGGCATTCGAAGTTAGAAACTAAAAGGTGACTAGAAGTAATGGGGCAGGGTGAAAAAATTGAGAAGGAACGTGAAAGGGTTGAGAAGTGAAGGGTTGAGAGGTGAAGGTTTAAGAAGTGGAGGGTTAAGAAGTGGAGGGTTAAGAAGTGAATGGTTAAGAAGTGGAGGGTTGAGAAGTGAAGGGTAAAGAAGTAAAGGGGTAAGAAGGGAGGGAAGACACTTGGCGGAGGGGTAAGGGTAGGAAGGAAGGAAAGAAGTTAAACCTTCCAAAAACTGTATCAAGTAAGTAACGGAACTCTTACTTTAGCGCAAACCGCCTACTTTCACCAATTCTTACAAACTTCTATAGATTTTATAAATCTCACCTCGAGTTTTCTGATTTCAGAGTGCCATTCACCCAGGACGATTCGTCTGAACTTTCCACCCTCGTCAATTCCCTCTCAGTAAGATCACCTTCGTCATTATCACAGTTGCTACATTGACACCCAGCCGAACCACCAGGAAGAAAAATGTCCCGGTTTCTACAAACTGCAGACGTTTCTCCTCTAAACCTTTCAGGATCCAGCGCCTGGAATTCTTCCGGAGTCACCATTGTATATCGCCTCTGTTTATTCTTCAGAATTGACTTCAGACAAAAATATGTCCTCGAGGCCGGAATCCTCTTGACAACTTCAGAAATCGGATTTACAGTCACTCTACTCCTGCTACCAAACTTTTTCGGAATAGCACCTTTCCGAATCGCCTCCTCCCTTGAAAGAGGAGTCAGTTCTACTTGATCCTCTAAAACCAGAGCTTCTGCTCTCTCGGACCTAGCTCTCATCTTTAACACATCCGTCTCTTCATTTTCTAAAATATTTTCTAAGCTCCGGCCATTCGCCTGAAGAAATTTCATCGAGAGATTGGAAAGTTCAGAATTTGACCTAAGATCTGGTTCCGAAATATCTCTGACAATATTCCTCGTTTTACTTTCAGAACATGCGTTCAATAATTCTAGGGAACTTCCTCGTGAAGATCCTATCAAGTTTCTTCTTCTTTCCTGAGAGAAAATTCGACTACATCCAAACTCAATGGTCACCCTGTTGATCCTGTTAGGATCACTTGCAGAACTTCTTAAACAGTCACTACAGATTTTCGGTTGGGTACTAAAGGTGCAATCACTTAGTCGATTCTTAATCTGGTTCCTCAAAGTAAATTCAGATTCTGTTGGAATTGTACTTTCAGATTCTGTTTGTATAGATTCGCATCTAATAGAAGTATTGTTTTCAGTTCTGGAAGTGGAAGCTTCTGGTTTGATTTGTCTTTCTAATTCTGCAAGATGGCAAGGACACTCGCAGGGTTCGGAAGTTTGGATCTGATGGTATTGAAGGCTGGCTTCATTTTCAGCTGGTGAAGAATTCTGATGAGCTCTCTCGTAAAGAAGGGCTTCGGAGTAACTAGGTACCATATCTGATTCAAAAGCCTCGATGAGATTTTCACTTTCAGATCTTTCTTCCTGGGATGGTGGCAATGCTGGTTCCATTAGGAGTGCTTCGCTGTAACTTGGTGCCAACATGTAGGATCCTGGAGCACTTAATTGACTGGAAGACGCGTGTACTTGTGATGTCATTGGGGTGTCGTAGTTCACTCCAAATAGTTTTGTTATCTAGAGTTGAAGAAAATTTGTTAGTATTTTTCTTTGGAATTTTTTCCCTTCAGAGCTGCAGCTTTGAAGGAATAAACATTAAAATATCAATCTTCGGATTCGAAGAATTTACAAGGATTTCAACAGATCTTGAAGGGATTGATCAGATTCCCCAAGGAGATAAAATTTTGGAGGAAACGTGCAACAGTTGAGGAAAGAGGAAATAACTGAGGGGAGATAAGGGAAATCAAAGTTAGGGGTTGGAAGGGGAAATAGGGTAGGTGTAATAGAAATAGGATAAATAGTGCGGAAGGATGAAGGGAGGCGAAATAAGGTTAATAGACATGAATGGAAGTGAGGGAAGGATAATCGAGAAAGCGGATGAGAAATCAGTGAGGGAAGGTTATTTGGATGAGGAGAAGGTAAAATAAGTGAGAAAAAGTAAGGGTAGTGAGTGAGGAATCGAAAGAGTGAATAAGAGAACATGAGAGTACGCAGGGTAGTAGGGAGAAATAAGGGGAGGGGAAGGGAAAGGGGGCAGGGGATGGGAATTCAGGGGATGGGAAGCGGAAGTAAGGATTTCGAAGGCTAATTAGAGAAAATGCTGCGTAGAGGGATATAAGAAAACGAGGAGAGGGAAGGAGGCATGGGGGAAATGGATGGGAAATGTGATGGGAAACGTGCAGGGGTTGAGAAGAGATGAGAATAAATAAAAGGGGAGTCAGGAAAGTGAAAGTTGAGGGTTGAGAGGAGGAATGAGAGGAAAAAGGGGAAGGTAGGGGAGTTATAAGGAATAAGGGTAAGTAGGGAGGAGAGAAGAGGAAGTGTACAGAAAATTGGAGGAGGAAATGAGCGAGACGCGTGAGGAGGGCAGAATGAACAAAGGGTTGAAATAAGAGAAGAATGTATGAAGGGAAGTAAGGAGAGTGGAGCAGGGATTAGGAAGGCAAATTAAAGGAAATAAGAATGCTCAGGAAAGTGAGAAGAAACGAGGAGAGTAGAAGGCAGGAGGAATTAAAGGTAGGGAACGTTAAATGTGAGAGGAAACATGCCGGAGTTAAGGAAAGAGGGAATAAGTGAGGGGATATCAGGAAAATCGACGGGAGGGGTTCGAAAGGGTAGTGATAGTGAGGAGTTGGAAGGGTGAATAAGAGAAAATGAGAGTACGCAGGGAAGAAGGAAGAAATGAAAGGAGGGAGAGGAGAGGGGAGGGGAAGTGAGGCAAGCGGAAGTAAGAATTTCAGGGGTCGACTAAGAGGAAAGAATGCGTAGAGGGACGAAGAAAACGAGGAGAGGGAAGGAAATATGGGGGAAATGGATGGGAAATGTGAAAGGAAACGTGCAGGAGTCAAGAGGAGATGAGAATAAGTAGAGAGGAGTCGGAAAAGTGGAAGTCAGGGGTTGAAAGGAGGAATGAAAGGAAATCAGGAGAAGGTTGGGGAGAAGGAGGGTAATCAAGGAGAAAACAGAAGAGGAAGTGCACGGGAAATCGAGGGAGGAAGTGAGGCAAGCGGAAGTAAGAATTTCAGGGGATGAATAAGAGGAAATAATGCGTTGAGGAACGAGGAAAACGAGGAGAGGGAAGGAGGTATGGTGGAAATGGATGGGATGTGATGGGGAACGTGCAGGGGTCGAGAGGAGAAGAGAATAAGTAAAGGAGAGTCAGGGAAGTGAAAGTTAGGGGTTCAAAGGAAGAATGAGAGGAAATAGGGAGCAGGTAGGGGAGTAAGAAGGAATGAGGGTAAGTGACGAGAGAAGAGAAGAGGAAGTGAATAGAAAATGGAGGAAATGAGCGAGGGACGTGAGGAGGGCAGAATGAGCAAAGGGTTAAAATAAGAGGAGAATAAGTGAAGACAAGTCAGGGTAGTGGAAGTAAGGGGTTAAGAGGACAGTTAGAGGAAATGAGAATGCTCAGGAAAGTGAAAAGAAAGGGGGAGAGGAGGAAAATAAAAGTAGGGAATGTTCCATGTGAGAGGGAACATGCAGGGGTTGAGGCAAGGGGATAATAAGTAAGAGGGAGTCGAAGAAGTTAAAGTTAAAGTTCATAATGCGCAATCGGAGGAAATGGGTATAAGGGTTTAAAGGTATAAGGTATAAGGAAAGGTAAAGGGGGTTAGGGTTGAATATAGGAAAAATCATATGAGAAATTGAGGAGGGAAAGGGCAGGATTGAGGGAAGAGGAGAATATGAGAAGGTTTGAGTCAAGAAAATAAGTGGGAGGGAGTCAAGGAAGTAAATGATGAATAAGGGAAAAACGGCGTGTATGGAGGAGAGAGGAGAGTAAGTAGAGAGGAATCAAGGGAGTAAAAGAAAGGGTTGACGGGGTCAATGAGAGGAAATAAGGGGAGGATAGGGAAGTTAATATAAATGAGGGGAAGTAGGGGAGTAGGAAAAGAGGAAATGGATAGGGAAAATGAGAGATAAATGAAGCGGAGGAGAAGGGGAAGGCACAACAAGTGAGAGGTTGAGAAAAGAGGAGAATAAGTAAGAGTAAGTCAGGGAATTGAAAGTGAAGGTTAAAGAGTGGGAATGAGAGGAGATAAGAGAGCTCAGGAAAGTGATGAGAAATAAGGGGAGAGGAGAGTAAATGGAGGAAGTTGATTAAAAATGTGGTAGGATAGGTGTAGATTCCATAGGTAAAAAATAGTTTTGGTTTTTAGGCTTCGTCAAATGATGTTTCATAGATTCAAAAGAATAAATTTTGATTATTTGACGGAATCATCAAATATGTAATGGCATGACGGATGAAAGAATTTTACTGAATCTCATGAGACTTTAAAGGATTTCATAGGATATATAAGATTTTGGGATATTTTGGAGATAAACGATTTCCGAGGAAATCGAAGCTTGCTTTATTTTAGAATTACATAATTCGAGTTTCTCGAAATTGTAAGTCCTTGAATTGGAAATTCAGTCATTAGAACCTCTTGATCTACTGAAGTTCAAATAACGAAAAAACTGAAGAGCAAAGGATTGTAGAAACTTTCACGAATATTATTTTAGTTTTCTTATTTTCTCGGATATTCAATTTTACAGAACTATTTTATTCAAGATCTGGAACAATTCTACTAAAGAAAGAAGAACACTCTTTCTGAAGTTGGATCAGAGTCTCATTAGCGAAGGAATTACCTGATAGTCCGCATACTGAGTTTTATATTCAATGATGATTCTAAGTGGCCAACTGAGGAGAAGTGCACTCAAAAACCAATAAACATAAGAATTGGTGAACCAAGGATTGCCAAGAACCGCCACTAGAGTAATAGGGTTGAAATTGTAGCCCAAATCTAGTCCTTCCCTCATTTCCATGTAATCGTCTCTGAATTCCTATAATAAATAACAATAATTAGTGAGAAGAGTGTAAATACGCTTGAGAAGGAGGTTTTCGTAGCCCTCTGTTGGCCTCATCACCCCTCGTTTTTCCTCACACCTTTTCTCGACATACTTGCACCAACCGTACCTTGGTCCATCCTCATCCTTTCCCCTTGCCACTCGTCCCATGCCATTCTTCCCCTACTCCCAACCCAACTCATCAATACTAAACTCACCCTCACTCCCATCTCTCACTCTTCCCTCCAATCACTTTTCCTCACTTACCCCTACAAGCCTACCTCTTGCAAGTCTTTTCCACTTCATCACCCTACAACTCACCTTGCTCTTTCTTTTTGGCTTTTTTAACCTCTGTGCACTCCCCGTGTATCACTCCTATCCCATTCCCTCACAAAACTTCCTTTTCATCTCGCTCCCTCCCATACCTTACTCCTTTCCAATATATCCTCCTTACGAACCTTTCTATCCCTCCCTTATCCTCCCCTCAATTTCACTCATTACAATTCATATCGCCCCCTCTCAAGATATTCCTTTCACTGCAACCCTTCCTTAATACTTTACCTCACATGCCTACCTTTCTTCTCTCTTTCTATTCCCCCTCTTACCCACGCGTTCCCTGTAGAGAGCCTGAAGGTAAAGAGTTGCGAACTTGGTCAGCGATTCACCTCGACCAACCAGCACTGAGCTGGTTCTCCCACTTTTTTGCTTGAGGCAAATGGGGCTCTCTAGTATGGGTGCAAGATGTCCGCGATTCACCTCGACCAATCAGCCCGAAGCAAGTTCGCAACCCTCTACCTTGAGGCTCTCTAGTTCCCTGTACATAATTCTCCTCCTGTCCCCTCACCTCACCTCTCCATCATCCTGACCCTCCCTATACCCCACTTTCTTAATTTTCTCATCACCTCTCATTATCTCCCTTATTGGGAGATATTTTTTTTGTACATTTTGTTTCTTGGTTGACGACCTGATGAAGATTTATTATTATCACCCGGTGTATAATCACCAGCCACGGACTAAGTCAAGTGCCTGGTGAAGTCAAGATGTTACAAATTTTATAATAATAAAACAAAGTTCGAAATTTGTTGCGCAGATATTTTGGCAGGCACACTATTGAGTTATTTGTGTGATATAAA
>WSXT02056682.1:0-12784 GCA_011762715.2 Neuroterus valhalla
TTTCTACAAGAAAGGCAAATTTTCCACGAAGTACATAAATTCTCAAAGAAATAGTTCAATTTTCAAAATCAATGTTGAACTAAATACTTGAATTTACACCAAAAAAAGATGATTTTTAACAAAGTAGTTCAAATTTCAACCAGAGGTGAATTTCGATTCGAAATAACGCAACTTCAACAAGAAAATTTTATTTTCAACAAACAAGTTTCAATTTCAAACAAATAATTGATTTTGTTACTAAAACAGGATGAATTGTTTATTTAAAATAAGGAAAAGGGGACTTTAAAATTGTGACAAATTTTGGAGTGAAGGGACGATTTTCAAAAATTCCTCTCTTCGGAATGCGAATCATAATTAGTTTAATGAGTTCCCGTTCTATTTTGTTTCTTGTTTGGCAACTTAATAAAGATTTATTATTATCATTATTATTATTATTATGTACAAGATTCCCTGGGCCAAGTGAAATTTTACCTCTTCACTGAAACTCCCCGTCTTAAAATAAAAACTATAATTATATTCTGGAATTTCCTATCATGAATTCGATTATCAAATTTGAGCCAGCTAAAAAAATGTCACAGAGCAATAAATTCGAAAAACTTTTTTAATATAATGGGAGAAAAAATTCTTCAAATTCCCGGTCATTTCCCGGCCAATAAAATTCCCGGTTTCCCGATCAAGTCGCCACCCTGAATTATTATCAAGTTTACTTTCAGTCGAAAAAACAACGTAGTAAGGGGGGAGGGGGGGCATATAAAATTTCTTCGTTCATCTACGGAAGAGCGTAACGTAAAATTCACAAGCCAAAAAGAAGAGTTTTCCCTAAAAAGCTCATTTGATAAAAAATAATAATATTATATATTTTCTAGAATACATTATTCTTGTAGTAGTAAAAAGTAGATTACGATGGACGACACTAAACCGGAAGGTACCTGTACATGTAGAATATGAACTTTACAGATGTAGGGTGTCAACAACGGTAAAATTTACAGAAATTTCTTTTATCTATTGAAGATAGATAAATAGATCTTTCTTCTATCTATCTTCTTCGCTACCGGAGCGTAGGTTCACATTATAAATACAGCTCACTATACGTAAATAATGCGACTTGAACATTCACGGAACGAGGCGACGATTAGGATCGCGTACCAGAGTGCGTGAGTGTTTCGATTTAATTTCAAGAAACTGCGGCTTTACAAGTCCAGAGCAATTCGCACTGCAGAGTCAATAATTACGATTAGAAGAAATTAAATATTTATTTTTGCCCTACTACAGTTACGAATCAGCCTCTGTGGAAAATGACGTGCTTATTAAGGATTAGAAATCAGTGGGAAAATATAGAAACTCGCACGAAACGTTTATTCTTCACACGATTATTGATATTTTCCTAACAAAAGTTTTACTTGCAGATTTAAAATTACATTTGTTGTTATTATCTAGGATCTACTATTTAGTTTTGAAATCTGAAATTCACTCGAATAATTTACATGCACCCTGTGTAGATATTGATGCCAGGATTTAGTAGTGTTGAATATTATTAATTTTATTAATTATTAATGATATTAAATCTTTCCGAAAATTGGAAAATGGATCTTCGAAATAAAAAAATTTATGTATGCAATGCAAAATTGCTCAAACTCCTCAAATGTAAAGTAGAGATATTGCATTTTCAATAAAACAGACGAATTATTTAAAAAAATTAAATTTCTAATAAAATATACAAGCTTTCAAAAAGAAAGGACAGATTTCCCACAGAATGGATGAATTCCCAAACCAATGATGATTTCTTCGTCAAGAAAAAAACTTAACCAAATTTTGCTTTTATACCAAAATGGAAGAAATTCTACAAAATATTTGGAAATTTGTGAATAAAAAATTAATCGCTAGTCAAAAAATTATGGATGTTACAAAATGCATGAATTTTCTTTTAAATAGTTTTATTTTAACTAAAGAAGGTACATTTTTAATCCAAACAGGAGACGCAACAGGAAAGAAACAAATTTTCCCAAATTAAAAGACTTTAATATTTATCAATATTTATAATATATATTATTTAATATAATATTCATATTTTGAATGGAGTTCAATATTTAATCAAAAAACATTATTCTCTGATAAAAATTGAATGAGCAGCAAATAAATCAATTTTCAGGAAACTAATTTTATATTCAACCCAAAAGGAAGATTTCATAAAAGAATGATTGAATTTTTTAAGGAAATAGTTATTTTTATAAATGAATTCTAAACAAATAAAAAGTGATGTCAACGGGAAAGAAGAATTCCTAAACCTGAAAAATGAATTTTCAACAAAAGATTTCGATTCCGAACCATGTTTTTTTTCTAGTATAGAAGGGAACAATTTTCAACCATATTCTTCAATTTCCGAGACAAATAGAAACAAACAAATCTCATAGAAATCCAAAATGAAGTAGTTGCATTTGGAATATGAGAAGACGAGTTTTCAACAATTAGTTTGATTTCCAGCAAAAAAGAATGACTCTTCAACAAAATTGTTTAATTTTCAATAAATTAATCAAATTTCCATGAAAATGATAAAATTCTTGATAAAAACATTCAGACTCTTAACCAAAAATATGATGATGGTCGCTTTGGTAGTAAATGAAGACATTTTAGTAAAACAGGCTTGACTGACTGAGACTCGATTATAGTTCCAGACTAGAATTTATTTGTTTCTTTCGTCCTAATCAGGGTCCAACTAAAACCTGTTGAATATACAAAATAAAGGCCTAACTAGAAGTACTTAGTCTTTATTTTAAGAAAGGAAAGAGAATGTAAATGGTACCTAGGAAAAGCCCGACTAGAAGTTAATAGTCTGGTTGTTCTAATAAAATTTATAATTATTACACTTGTTATGATCACCCTTTCCTTCGTAGATTGGGAGACAAACGTCTTTCTTCAATCATTTGGAACTTCGCTGTTCACAGCACACATATTCATAAGTTCACACAGCCACACGAACAAATACCCGCCACCCTTCTCGATCATTTCAGAGGTAATGATATTCACACCGGTAGCCTTACCATTCTTTAGTTTTTTAATCACGGAAATAATGTCGTCGATACAGATTTTTGTTCTTCTGAACCAAGTATACATGCATATCATTTTACGCCTGAATCAAGTGCTTGTAAAGGGAGAACCCTGTTTTAGGTATTAGGCAATCAATACATCCTCATTACCGTTTGTTCTTGGATCTCTGAAGTGGCCATTCACTCGGTTAGTTGCATCGCGTTGCACAGCAACCCAGCCGTTCATGTCTCCGAGTAGTACTAATTTTTCTCCAAATAGCATGTTCCTATGTTATCTTTCATGATAGATTTGATGCTTCCCGGATGATCCATTTTGAAGAAAGAAGGGGTTTCGCATTTCATCCGTGTAAACAACTACAACTTTTTCCGAAGTTTTGCGAATGTTGCAGTTCGCATCTTCAGGGCTAACATGAAAAGTTTCTTAGTTATTTAAAGTTATTTTTGAAAATTTCTGAAATCTTATAAAACTTTTTAAAATATTTTGAAAGCTCTAGAAGTCTCTTATAACTGTTGTAATATTTTCATCATCCTTAAGAAAACATGCCATTCACACAACTACAGTACAGTCTCTTACGTACAGCCTCCCACTTACGTTCTTCGCTGCCCTCGAGGGTTTTTGCTCGCTCTGCCCCTGAATAAGGCGTTCCTTAAATGAAGGCGCGGTATAGGAGGTGGTGTATTTATATATAGTGAGGTGGTCCAAAAATGCATTAGAAATTTTTTTTTTCGAATTTTTATGCAAAATGCACGGAAATTTGTACATTTGTTTTTGTACATTTAACTTATAATTCTCAATATTAGGTGAATCAAGTTCAAAATTCACCATTTCTCTCCACAATTATTCACAGATTGCGAATAAAATATTGCTTTTCAAATATCACCTCCATAAGTCTATTTTATAGGGTCCCAAAAAGCCCCCATAAGTGGAAAAATGGGTTTTTCGAATATTTTGCGCTAATTATGATTTTTTTGGGTTTTTTTCACGCAGATTGTTTTAAATACATGAATTAATACTTTTTACTGATGATAAGATGTTTATTTAAATTGTTTAAACAATTTATTATTGTTTTTAGCAACTTTCTCTCAAACAAGGGTTAGAAAGTGAAGGTTTTTTCTGAATTTTTCAACTAATTTTCAACGTTTTGGTTAAAGCAAGGTAATAATAAATTGAAGGTAACAAAAATATTCGTTTAAACAATTTGTTATTAATTATAACAATATTATCTCAGAATAATGCTTCAAAGTTGCGATTTTTTCTGAAATCTTCCACTTTTTATCCACTTTCCACTTAAAGTGAGTAATTATTTATTTCATTTAGCAAAAATAATTATTTGAACACATTGTAAATGTTTAAACTATCTTTTTCTGGATTAATACTATACAGTTGCGGTTTTTTCCTGAAATTTTCAACTTTTCATCACTTTTCAATTAAACTAGAGTAATAATTCCACTTGAAGTAAGTTGATATTCAATTTAATTCAACGAAAATAATTGTTAAAACAAATCAGGACTGTTTATGATCATCTTCTCTCCAACTTTGCTTTACCTTTTCAGTTGTGAACAAATAATAAATAAACATGAAAGAGAATCTTATTTTAAATAGTATTCTATTGTTTCGGGTAACTTATTTTTGTTCTTTTTCTAATTTTCAAAAAAAGTTATTTAGAACAGAGAAGTTGAATTCATTCAGTGAAATTTGAATTTCGAATTTTCTACGAAAATCATGGATCTTCAACGCAAAAATTGGATTTTTAAGGAAGTAATTGAACTTTCAACCAAAGAGTTGAATTTTCGACCTAAAAATATAAATTTTCAATAATAAATATAATGCTTGATATTAAAAAAAAATGTTATTAAAAAATAATCTAATTTAACCAACAAGTAAATCAATTCAATATAATTGAATTTTATTCAAATTCCATTCAGTGCAAAGTTAAAAATATCAGAAAAAACACAACTCTCTAGAACTTATTTAAGAGAAAATAGTTATAAACAATGATAGGTTGTTTAAATAAGCATATTTGTTAACTCGCATTCATTATTACCTCACTAAGTGAGAAGTGGACTCAACATTTTATTCTTTTACATTAATCAATTATTACTTGAGTCTAATTGGAAAGTGATAAAAAGTTAAAAACTTCAGGAAAAAACCGCAACTATGTGGTATTAATATAGAAGAAGATAGTTTAAACATTTACAATTTGTTCCAACAAATATTTTTGCTTAATTAAATTGAAAAATTACTCACTTTAGGGGAAAAGTGGAATAAAAATTAAAGATTTCAGAAAAAACGCAACAATGTAGCATCATTCTAAGATAACATTGTCATAATTAATAACAAATGGTTTGAACAAATATTTTTGTTATTTTTGATTGATTAATACCTCGCTTTAAACAAACGTCCAAAATTAGTTGAAAAATTCGGAAAAAAACGTTGACTTTTTAACCCTTGTCTAAGAGAAAGTTGCTAGAAACAATAATAAATTGTTCAAACAATTTAAATAAACATCTTATTATCAGTAGAAAGTTGTATTTCATGTATTTGAAACAATCTGCGTGAAAATAACGCAAAAAAAATCATAATAAGCGCCATAACCTCGAAAATCCATTTTTCCACTTATAGGGGTGATATTCGAAAAATAATATTTTATTCGCATTCTGTGAATAATTGTGAAGAGAAATGTTAAATTTCGAACTCGATTAACCTAATATTGAGAATTCGAATAAAATTTACAAAAACGTTTTTTTTCTCATGGGATATACGTGTTAAACTTCATGGGGCTTCGCTACTTCTAAATATATATTTTTTTCAACAACAAAAAACGCATTTATTTTTTTGTGGATTCGAACAAATTTCCAGGCATTTTGCACGAAAATTCTAAAAAAAATTTTTGGGTCACCCTAATATATGTATAGCATGCTTGTCGCAGTTGACCGTTCGAAAAGCAAGAATAATAGTCTTCTTGGTTCAATACTTCGAAAATCAAAACTAGAAACATAAAAAGTATGCAATATATTGCATACTTCATTTTACTATGCGAACCATAGTTTTTCATTGGAAATTATTTGAAGAATACTTATCTTGTATTGGAATAATGAGTGTACCAACTAACATGTATTATTTTTAACAAAAAATAAAAGTATTTTATTGAGAAAAACAATATAAAACCGATTGTTGATTAATATATGTCTTTTTTACTTGGTTCAAACCACTCCAAATACCGTTTTTCATTAAGAAATCATTTTTACCAAGAGCGCCCTATTGAGAGGCGATGAATTCAAATCTTCTTCACTGAACGTTGAGGCTAGAGAGAGGGAGTAGCGCTCGAGCATGCTTGAGGAGAAGGCGCTTCATTGAGAGGCTGTACTGTAATGATTCATCTTTTTTTTCGAAACCCTTATCAGCCCGGGGGGTATGGTGGCAACTACTGCATAACTCGCTGAATTTTTCAAGTAGGATTGAACTGGATCGCAATTTCCAAACAAACAGACCAAAGTGGAATATGTCTTCGAGTGTGACCGACTACCGCAATTGCATAAGAGCCTAAAAGGAGGTAATTTGTGTGTAGCGTCGGTCGTGGGGCATCAGCGTGTGAAAACGAAACGGGCGATGATTGTGACGACGATAGTAATGGCGATGATGATGAGTTGAATGATAATGACGGTGACTGCTGCGCCGAAGAATCGCGCCCGTGTCGCTTTCACGGGTTGAGACATCGAGTGGACACGCTCGAAGAAGTTCCCCGGACACGCTCGAAAGTGAGCCCTTCTCTCTGTAAAATGTACATATATGGACAATCAGGATACACACATAGATACCCATTGGAGTGCATATCCATGGTTTACTACTTTTTCCATGTTGTACTTACACTTCCAAGTACAACGCCCAACATTATTCCCAACAATAAATCCTTTCTTACCACAATTGGCCCACATTTTAGAGAAATTTCTACCACTGAAATTTTATTAGTTATCATAAGAGTTGCCACCAAATAAATGTATCAGAAAAAGTAATTATGGATAGAGCTGGAATCGCAATAAATAATTCTGTTCTTACACCCACTCTGTTGTATGGTAGTGAGACAAGGACGTATCAAGAAAAGGATAGGAGAAGTTATTAATTAGCAAGTTTTTCTAATAATTTGGTGTAGAACAGAGGTGTCCAACGCGTGAGCAACGGTGTATATAACTGTCACTCATCAATACCCTCTCTTATCACATTGGAGAAGGGGAAGAAAGGAGAAGCGCTCCAACCTTGCGTTGGACACCCCTGGTGTAGAAGGAACATTGTTATACGAGAGTGAAAGACATTCACTGAGATGGTTTGGTCATGTTGAAAGAATGAATAAGGAGCGAATAAGTAGCAGGTGTATTTCGGTAGAGGAAATGGTAGCGTACTCAGAGGCAGACCAAAGAAGGAATAGATGAAATGTGTTTCTGAGCAGGAAGTAGACGCCGACAGAAGAAGATTTTGGATATTGAAGAATTTGCTTGGAAAGGTTTTTTGGTGAATTATTAAAATAGCTTCGCGAAACCCCTTCACCTCGGTTGATTGCTAGAGAAAATGAATTTTGAACCATAAATTTGAATTTTCAAGAACAAAACCGTTGAATTTCCAACCGTAAAGATGAAATATTAATAAAAATATCAACATGGTTGATATTCCAACCATGAAAAATTTGAATATGAAATCAGGAACAGTGGAATTCAACAAAAAAAGAACGAAATTTGAATTTTCAACTACAAAACAGTTGATTTTTCAACCGTAAAGATGAAATATTAATAAAAATGTCAACATGGTTGATATTCCAACCATGAAAAATTTAAATGTGAGATCAGGAACAGTGAAATTCACCAAAAAAAGAACGAAATTTGAACCTAAAAATTTGAATTTTTAACCACAAAAGAGTTGAATTTTCAACCGTAAAGATGAAAGATTAATGAAAATATCAACATGGTTAATATGCCAACCATGAAAAATTTGAATGTGAGATCAGAAACAGTGAAACTCAACCAAAAAGAACGAAATTTGAATAAAAAATTTGAATTTTTATCATCCAACCATGAAATCAAATTTAAACTGATGGGATCATTTTTTGACCAAAAAGGTTGAGTTCGTACCAAAGAGATAAATTATCAACGAAATATATTAATTGTAAATCAAATAATTGATTCCCAACTAATAAAGGTAAATTTCCAACCAAACATAGAAATGATGAATTTCCAATTGGTTCGTTGGCCCTAAGGGCTGAGGCATGAGCTATGGACCCACTCCGTTTGATTGCGGGTTCGATTCCTCCCTCGCCCTTTGAAAAGCTGCGGCATTCTATACGGTGAGTCATGACTCTCGGGTTCCTCTAGATAAGTCAAAGAGAAAAATGGTTCCGTAAAGTCTAAATGCTAACCAGCTGTTGCTCTTGATGGTTCGGAACCCATCTCAATCTGTAGGTTCTCCTCACCACTGGAATAAGTATGAAAAAATGTGCCGAGGTAAATTTTCGATCAAAAAATCAATTTTTGACCGGAAATGAAATGAATTTCAAACACAATAGTCAAATTTGCATCATAAAAGAATATGGAATACAAACCAAAAGCTGCTAAAAAAATGCATATAAATAGTTCAACTTCTAACCAAGTAGTTGAATTTTTGACCAATGAAGATGAGTTTCTAATAGATAAGTTGCATTTCCAGCAAATTATCAAAATATCGAAATATACCCCTCAAATTGGTAGCGTAGTTAATGGACGTCTAGTCATAAAAAAAGAGGTTTGAATTGGGAATAACTTAAACCATCTTCTGCGATAGCACTCGTTTTCACTTGTACCATTTTTCGATTGTTTTCTGGAGAATTTGAGGGCTCTGACCTTTTGTTTCTCTTCTCTCGATCGTCACGACCCAGAACGACGACCCGGTCCTTCGAACTCGGTATCTAGAATCGAGATTCGAGAGCCTGGACCGTATCGATGTATCCTTTTTTCGGTCACCTCCGAGCAGGAGAGAGCCAAAGGCAATAATCTAGATGGTTTGCCAATTACCTTCGTCTCCTGGCCATCTGCTTCTTCTACCCAGGAGACCATCATGACCGTTTCTTCGGCATTATTCCCATCTTCTTCGATACGGCGTCGCTCATTTTTCACAACAAATAACATTTTGGACAAAAAATTACATTTCGGACACTTTCAGAACAAGTTTTTTGTATTTCTTAGTTCCAGAGGAACATTTGAGGCACTTAGAGGAAGAGGAAAGTAACTTTTTTTTTTTAAATGGGAAAGTGAAACAGAAAAACTGTGGTAGGAAAAGGAATACAAATACCATGTTTTGGTAAATTGAACCGATCGAAAGCAGAACCGAGCGAGCTCGTGACCTAGTATAAAAGGGAGGGGGTACTGCTACGAAACGGAAGAGACGAACGCTGGTATCGAATAATTTAATGCGTTTTTCAAAACTAAAACTCTCGATATCTTCGAAACTACAAAATATTTTTCAACGAAGCTTGGACACGAAATTCTTCACGGTTCAGCGATGCCGCTAGAATTAGAGAATAGTTTTTTAAACATATGAATAATTATAAACGAAACATTTACAGTTTGTCGAAAATTGTCCTTGAAATTCACGATTTTTTAGACTTGCGAAATCGACCATTTTTTTGAGTCAAGGAAGGAGTTTTTCAGAAATTTTGATAATAATCGATTATTATTTTGAATTTCAAGGTCGATTCTTGACGAAATCGTGAATGTTTCGTTTATAATTAATTATATGTTTGAAAAAATTATTTGTTAATTTTGATGGCACTGCTAAATCCTGAAAAATGTTGTGTCCAAACTTAATTGAAAAATATTTTGTTGTTTGGAAGAAATAGCGAATTTAGTTTTGAAAAACGTATTAAAAATACCGGCGTTCGCCTCTTCCCTCTTCCGTTTCGTAGCAGCATCCCCTCCCTTTCCTACTAGCCCGCGCGCTCGCTCGGTTTTGCTCTCCGTCGGTTGAATTGAAATAAAATATTGTCAGTAGTAAAATGCGATAGAATACTAGAAATTGGTAATGAGCAACTGTAGAAATTTTGTGATAAAGCGCAACGAAGAAAATTTAGTGGAAAAACGAGACGGAATAGTAGGTAGTGGAAAACAGATACGGACGCATTTCGGCGGTAAAACGCGACAAAATAAATTTGGAGGAAAAACGAGACAGAATAGTTAGTAGCGGGAAAGAGCGACTTATGTCTTTTCGTGGTAAAACACGACGAAATTATTGTTCAAAAATTGTGAAATCATTTATAAAAACAAAATTATTGTTGACGAATTTCGATGAGAAAATTTTTTCAAGAAAAAGGAGAATTAGAAGAAAAATTTAAAGAACACGCAGTTTCATTTTTTGTATTTATTATTTTGTAATAGTTTGTAACATTTTGTAACATTTTGTAAGAACGGAAATCGAAATCAAGCACTGGCCAGAAACATACTTTATCACGGAAATATTGTAGTACATTTTAATGTTACATTATAATAATTATAATAATATAATAACACTCTTGCAAGAGGACCTGTAGGTCGACTAATTTTTGTTTTTGTCGATACTCTTCAAGGTGATAGACACCTACGGGAGGTCTTCTGAGAAAAATCAAGAAGGCTCAGTTTTGGACCATTTTCGAGATAAATGCATTTTGAAAAATACGAGCGGATGGTCATTGAGCTAGCGTAAATGTACTTGCAGCAACCTGGTAGCTCACCTGGTAAAGCGTATGGCTGATAGCCGTAAGGTTGCACGCTCGATTCTCGCTGCCCCCATTTTTTTAAATACTTTTTTCATTGCGAAACTGTGTATTTATTCATTATTCAATAAACAATAATAGAATTATAATTTTCAATTATTGTTGAATCATTGTTTCAAATAAAATGAAGGAATTAATATAATTTATTCACACTTTTTGAACATTTTGTACATATGCTTGAGAGGAAATTGTGAAATTTTCAAATTTTTTTTTCAAGAAAGATGGAAGATGTCGGCTGCTGCCCATCAAACGTCACAATTGGAACTCGGTGCTTTCGCACATTCTGGAGGCCACAGTTTTTATCCGAAATCCATAAGGTTCAAAATTTAACTTCGGTAAATGTATAGTTTCTATTTGAACCCAATTAAAAAAAAAATCAAATCCAATTTCTAAGGGTGTGTTAACAGTAGGCATTGAATTTTTGAGGAGATATTCTTCGATAGTTTTGCTAACAATTTATGAAAAAAAAAATAAATTCGATATTTTTAATCGTCTTAACCTATTTCCCCCCTTATTTATCAACTTGTAGTATTTATATCTTAAATTTAAATTAGGAAATGAGTGTTTCAAACGAAAATTGCAACGTTAAATACGAAATCAAAATATTTTATACAAAATATAAAAAATAGAACATAGAGAAAATAGCCAATTATCTTTCAAACATTTGTCAACTTACTTTGTTAACTTTATTTAATTTATTTGCTATATATTTATTAACTTTGTTAAAGTTAGTTAATAAATTATTCAAAGTTATTTGACTGTTATGTATGTGTTTTATTTTTTGTATTTTGTATGAAACATTTTGATTTCGTATTTACCATTGCACTTTTCGTTTGAAACCTTTTTTCTAATTTAACTTAAAAACATAAATACTACAAATAATCAAAAAATTAATACTTTAAACGAAAATACACAAATTTTCAAACAATAGATAATAATGAGTTGAAACAGAATTTTCATTTCTGAAAATTATTAACCAATCATTAAAAATTATAACTCTAATAATTGTTATTGAAAAATGAATAAGTAAACAGTTTCGCAAAAAAAAGTATTTAAAAGAAAGTGAAGTCAGCGAGAATCGAGCGTGCAACCTTTCGACTATCAGCCATACGCTTTACCAGGTGTGCTACCTACCAGGTTGCTGCAAGTACATTCACGCTAGCTCAATGAGCATCCGCTCGTATTTTTCAAAATGTATTTATCTCGAAAATGGTCCAAAACTGAGCCTTCTTGATTTTTCTCAGAAAACCTCCCGTAGGTGTCTATCACCTTGGAGAGTATCGACAAAAATAAAAATTAGGTGACCTAAAGGTCCCCTTGCAAGAGTGTTATTATATTATTATAATTATTATAATGTAACATTAAAATGTACTACAATATTTCCATGATAAAGTATGTTTCTGGCCAGTGCTTGATTTCGATTACCGTTCTTACAAAATGTTACAAAATGTTACAAACTATTACAAAATAATAAATACAAAAAATGAAACTGCGTGATCTTCAAATTTTTTTTCTAATTGTCCTTTTTCTTGAAATAGTCTGTCATCGAAATTTGATAACATTAACTTTGTTATTACAATTAATTTCGAAATTTCTCAACACCGATTTCGTCGTGTTTTACCACTAAACGACATAATTCGTTCTTTCCCGCTATATACTATTCTGGCTCGTTGCTCCTCCAAATTTATTCCGTCTCGTTTTTCCATTAAATTTTCTTTGTCCCGCTTTATCACTAAATTTATACAGTTGCTTTTTACTAAGGTCCAGTATTCTATGGCACATAATTTTTTCTAATTCTCCTTTTTCTTGGAACAGTATCTCATCGAAATTTGTTAACATTAATTTCGTTATTATAAATGATTCCGAAATTTCTCAACATTGATTTCGTCGTGTTTTACCACTAAACGACATAATTCGTTCTTTCCCGCTATATACTATTCTGGCTCGTTGCTCCTCCAAATTTATTCCGTC
>WSXT02056693.1:0-12784 GCA_011762715.2 Neuroterus valhalla
CCGAGCATGCGAAGTGCCACGCTACGGGAGTTGGGCAAATATCATGCTACGCTAGCAGTCCTTTTCTCTCCGTGTACGTGCATCAAATCATTCTTTCTTTCGTACACCATCAAGTTTTAATGGAGCCCATGCAAATGATAATGGAACATAGTCTGCTGTGCATCCTTTGTCTTACAACATCTTGTCTTTTTCTGTTTTAGCTCAGAAGTAAGTTGTTTCAAGAGAGTGCGAGGGAGAGATGGTGCGATGGCGAGAGAGAAGTAAAGAGGGGGTAGAGAAAGGAGTGATAGATACATTCAAAACGAGATAAATAATGAAGGCGATGCAAGAAGCGATGGGAAGGGAGGAGTGAATATAGTGAAAGTAGGATAACGAAAAATCTGAATTAAGGACGCATCATATGGTTGGAATGAAAATAAGGGACACGAGATTGCAAAGAACATCAAATTGTAAGTAACAGAAATAAGTAAATTGTAAAAGAGCGTGTCTAAAAGAACAGTTAAATAGATCAAACTCGAGTAGAATTATTAAAAGAATAAAGGAAGAAGAAATAGAAAAATATTTGAAAAAGGAAGGGAAACAGGGTTGCACAACACAATCACATACGTGAAGTCTGACGATGCAGAAGAATAAAAAAATGGGTATTTTAGAGAAAGGGGAGAAGATGGGGGGTAGGGAAATTTTTGCATATTGTCTGAAAGGTTTGTTATAAAGTAGAATAAGGGAGTATCACAACAAAAAAGTTTTTGCATGAAAAAGGAATGTGGATGAGATACTATAGTTGTGGGAATTGGAGATGATAGACATTGGAAGAAGAGAAGGAAAAGAAATAAGGAAAAGTGTAATAAAAAATTATGCATATATATTTTTTTTTCGTCAAAATACTGACCTATCGAATTGAGAATAACGCAAAAGATAAAGACTAGAGAATACAGCAACCTCATCTTTCCGGAACTGTAGGAAAAACTGATCAGAGCAGAATTTTGAGGAACAGTGAGAAATATTCTGATTTTTCTCCGATATTTATACTATCCTGAGAAATGAAGATTTTTCCCTCCTCGAGCATGGATGATAAGTAGATTATTTCTAGCCTTGGCGACACCGAAACTCTTTATCAGGAAGGCTTCGTGAAAATCAAGTATGCCATAAAAATTAACAAAAACAGGAATGTAGACATAGTATGTTTGCAAAAGAGTTAATCTACTGCATGGTAGTTGGGTACGGAAATGGATAGTTCATTTTTCAACCAAATAGCTGAATCTTCCACTAAAATATTCAATTTTTAACAAAAAAACTTAAATGCAAACCACGGAAGATAATTAATCTATCCAGGAGGAAAAATTTGGGAGAGAAAAGTCAAATTTCCGAACAGAAAATATTTTTCGTAACAGGGAAGATAATTTCAACCAAATAATTTAAATCTTCTTTCACTTAATAGCTGAATTCTCTAATTGAAAGGATGAATTTTTCTAATGAGTTATCTATGGCCATAAAATTTGAAACTATTACGTTCTTTAGCTGTAAGAACAGCTTTCGAATCGAAAGTTTATTGGCGGCCGAATACACGATTCTCAATTAGCTATTTATATTTTTGAATAATTACATAGTATCAAAATGAATACATTCCGGAAACACGAAATTCATCACGAGCAACAAAGATTATCTCTCTATCGAGAAAGAAAATTCAACTTTAGAATAAGTAATTTTATAAACAACTAGTCATAATAGAATAATGAAGATTGGAATAAACCAAGTGGATTTGTTCTAAGATGAAAAAGAGGACTTTCCTAACATAAGAGGCTTGCGACCTCATAACTGCAGTTTCTCCAAAAAATGATACTGATTTATCACTGATTGAAAAAATTAATTTTGAAGAAACTCATAAACGAATTTCCAACCGGGAAGCAAATATTGTTCGTTTTATTCTACCTTCAAAACGATTAAACAGGAATTGACAGAGATTTCGAAATTTACAGAGAGTCTTATCTGTCAGTATTCAATGTGTGGAGAATCGTTTTCCATTTAGAAATATTTCGAAGAATTTATTTAACTAGAGCAGCTACATCCTCTTTCACGTGAATTTTATCATATTATCTAAATCAAATATTCCAGACGAATTGAAACGCAATTCGCGTTTTTTCCAGTGCCCTATTGGAAGAGACTACTGATTTTCATATTGTGCATCATTTTTTCTAATAAGCAATCCCCGTGATGTGCTTTTATTTATTCCAACAATATCCAAAAAAGTAGTAGCATAAAAAACCAAATATTGAAACTCTTGAGCCATGAATACAAATTTCATTGCACTGTCAGAGAATTTCCAACTATAAAGGGTAATTTTCATCCCAAAGCATTAATTTCAACAAAACAGATAAATTTCTGACAAAAAAAGATTCTTCGCTAGGAGAAGTAAACTTCCCAAAACGAATCTTGAACCAGGAAGAAATATTTTCGAATAATCATCAAAATCCTCGAGAAATGAAGTGTTCCCAATCTTGCTCAAGAAGTTAAATACGAATTCCTTCGTTTTAGAGATACATCATTCTGTAGGCACGTAAATGATTATTGTTTTACCTCGATAATATCAAGAATTTTTATGTGAAAATACTACTTGGATGTGAAATCTCACCAAAGCAAATATTTTTCAGAAACGATTTTGCAGTGGGGATTTCGTCAGAGTAATAGATAAGATAAAGAATTTCTTCGTATTTGTCATTACCTTGGAAAAACATAAAAAAGTATGTTGATTGTGAGTTAATAAAATGTTTCATCAGAAAATATGAATTTCTTATGATTGAATAGGATCATTCAAGCCAAAAGTCAGATTTGTAACAGAAAAAAACTAATAACTCTATACCTAATGGGTTGAGTTGTAAGAAAAAGTTATAAATTTTTTGCGGAATATTGAGATTTTTAAGATAATTTTTTTAGTTACGTATATGACTATTATTTAACCTCCACAACCTTGGATGATTTAATGTGTGAATACAACATAGACACGAACTAACATTGATTCGAAGTCAAATTCATTAGAAGCAAAACTCTCACCTATGGACTAAAAATTCAACGTTTCATACAAGAACGCCAAACTTTGAACAGAACCATTGACTTTTATTCGAATTTATAACTTAAAAGTCAATTCCTATATAATATGAGTAATTTTTCAAATACAGGGAATTATTGAAAAAGGTGAATTTTTCAAAAGGTATTTTTCAAATTGCATTCGTTGAAATGTGAAAGATCTTGATAGATGACTCCTTATCCTTCTTTTACTTCATATCGACGCCAACTCATCACATTATCATTTCTTGTACCCTCCTCCTCTCTTCCGACTGTTCATGACTGCATTGTCTTCATTCATCCTCTCGTCACCACCTTCTCCTTCTCACTACCACACCCTCCCATTTTCTCTTCAATCACGCTCTCTACCTTGTCCCAGATACATTTTCTGCTCTCCTTCCACCCTGAAACCTTCTCTCATATCTAACTTATCCCCAACCTCCACGAAACTTCTGTCTGTCCTTTTCATCTATGCCCCAATACCCTTCTCATCTGTTTTATCTCAGTTTTTTCCTTTCCTACCAACACGGCCACCGTCTCTGGACTTTTTACTTCCTCCTTCAGATCGTTCATCTCTCTTTCCCTTTCTCTTCCCTTATCCGAACGTCATCCCTTATATCCTTTCCTCTCTTCCTGAGCAACCTGATTCCCCAAATTAGGAGACCTATCTTATCCTTGTCCAGCTGCTCTTCCATTTTTGTAGGTGACCTGCGGTTTCCACCGCTCCGCGTGCCTGGAGTTTCTTGCCTTGACGTTTCCCCCGCTCTGCCAATCAAGCGTTTTCCTCATCCTTCACGCACCACTAGAAAACAATCTGAGTGTCGAATAGAATGATTCCTTTCCGCCTGCCTCGCTGCAAGTGCTCTCGTTGTCACCCTCAGCCTGAACTCTGCCTACTCTTCTACCGTTAAGGAAGACTACTACCACTGCGGTTATTGCCTCCTGCATCCGACAGGATGCAGGAGGGTTCGGAACCCACCATAAACTGTAGGTCCCCCTCACTCCTGAGTTAGTGGTGAGGTGTGCAAAGGAATAGAGAGAAGGTAATGCCGAGACTCTCAGAACCCGTAACAGGGAGAGAGTATAAACCAATATTCCAGATATGTCAGGTTATAATAATATTCGGAAAGATAGGCCAGACGGCAAAACTGGGGGGGAGGTTCTTATATTTATTCAAATTGACATTAAATATACAGGAATTGGAATAGGATCTGAATCTATAGAAAATGTTGCTATTAAACTTCCAAATAATATCACAATTGTCTCTGTGTATAATCCACTACAAAACAAACTAGATAATATTGACTAAAATACGATTTCTGAGAGTAATAACAAAGTTCTGATGTTCGGCTACCTAAACGCAGTAAATATGGAGTAACCGTCCAATTAGTTTGCTACCTACTCTGGGGAAGCGTCTTGAGAGCATTATATACAATAGAATCGAAATATTCGAGACAACAAATAAGGTCATTATACCGGAGCAATTTGATTTAGGCCAAAAAGGAACACAGTACAACAGCTTATTAAACTAACAAATACTATCATTCCAAACTTTAATAGAAACATGTCAACGGCAATGATTCTGCTGGAACTAGAAAAGGCCTTTGACACCGTTTGGCATCAAGGGCTAATTTATAAGCTAGACGAATTTGAGTTACCAGCCTATATAGTTGAAACTATTCAAAGCTCTCTCAATAATAGAAAATTTGTAGTCAAAGTTATGGGGAAACACCTGGAAAACAAGAAATAGCAGCAGGAGACCCACAGGGTTCCATACTCGGCCTGGTCCTGTTTCTGTAATATATTAATGATATCCCGAAACTGATAGGTTTACTCTTGTCACTTTTTGCTGACGACACTGCCGCCTACACAGCTTCATTGAGCAAACGATTAGCGATAGTCAAGTTACAGCATTATGTAAATTCGTAAGTCGAATACTTTGATAAGTGAAAACTGAAAGTAAATGTTCAAAAGACTGAGTTAATCATATTTACACATAAGCATTAACATGAAAATATTCCTGATTTCTACATGAACAATAATTAGCCGAGCTAAAGATTAAAGTGAAGAACCTTGGAATAATTTCGCAACACAAATTAAATTTCCATGAGTAAATAGAAAATATGAAAAATAAAGTCCATAAGATGATAGGTACCCTATTTTGTTTGATCAATAGAAAAAGTAAGTTAGACATTAAGAACAAAACCATTATTTATAACATGATGATTGAGGCTGTGATGCTCTGTGCAGTGCCGTTTTGGAGCAATACAAATAAATCAAAAATACCTAAATTGCAAAGACTTCAGAATAAGTGCTTCAAAATGATAGTAGATGCAAAGTGTAGAGATAGCAATGTAGATATCTATCATAAACTCAAGATTCCGCTTATCAAAAATGAAATCTATGAGAGAACAAAGACTTTCTATGAAACACAAATAAGTATACCTGAAATTCAGGATGTTAAGATACTCACTAGGGAGGAAATTCCGTTTAAGATGAAATATGGAATGCCCTATCATATTCTGATAGGCTAGTAATTGCCGCGCCTCAGCATCCTCAGCTTTCAAGTTAATTTGTAAGTTTTCATATATCTATTCTCCTGTTATTTAGTTGTAAGGTTAAACTAAAATCTTATGGGTTTTTTGTATAAATATTTACCCAAACTCACAAGACTATAAATAGCGAAGTCTACAACAAATTGCTCAATATTAAAAATAAAATCTGCACATGCCACATGGGCCGTATTCGGTTCTCGAACAAGATATCTAGTGTAATATAGTAATATTACCTAGCAGAACTGATAAAATTGTATATTTTTTGTAAACCATATTTTTCATGAGTAACAAAGACACACTTTTGATTTGCCTTCAGTAGCGAAAGATAGACGTAAATAGATTCTCCCTTCAGGATCATTAACTTCATTTAGAATAGAGTTATTTGTCCGACTCTGGTCGATCGCGTAGGACCGTAGATAGACAGGCTTGCGTTGTGTCTCACATTTTACGAATCTCTCTTTCTCTCTCAGCTCGCCGGTAAACAGAGAACCCGTACCAACGGGCAGGACATTTACGTTCCTAGTTTCGTACGTATTTGACGAGAAAGAAGTCGGGAATTCGACGTAAGGAAATCCTGCATTTAAAGGGCCACAGTAGATAAGAAGTTATTATCTATCCCGACCCAAACATAATGCAAGTTTAACGGGTTTGTTTTGTTTTAAATTCAGGAAGAGCAGTTTGCTCAGTAAATTAAATTATTATTTCGATTCCACATTTTAAATTCCTGAAAACAGTCAACTTAATCTTCGGTATAAAATGATTGGAATCCTGTTTACCGAAGGGGAATAAATATTCGTTTTGATTTCTCAATTTGAATGGTCACCGTCCAAAATTGAATAACTTTTTTTTATGAAACTTGCTCTTGTTAGGTGATCTTTACCTATCTATTCTTCAGTAAATTCAATAAGGGAAAAGGCGATTCTATGTGGCGAAATCACTAATTCGATTCACGAATCACTATGATGATTATCAGCGTGTCTGTATATCTTCTTTAAGGTTGGGTTTTAAACCCAGGATCGCTATACTGAGTGATGTCCGTAAGCATCAGAAGTGAGTTAATTGTAATAGAGTAGGTCTAGTTTCCTCAGTTTTGTTGAGAAAATAGATGCGATTGATTTTGCAGAAACCAGGGTCAAGGAAACATAACGAAAAGCTTTATATAGGAGTTTCAAGGGCTGCCAGAAAAAGTAGAAACAGTGGGGAATTGTAGACATAATACCAAAGTCAATCGCATATGTGAAGTTTGACAATGCAGAAGATTATAAAAATTAACATTGCAGACAAAAGGGAGGAAGTAAGGGGTAGGAGAATTCATGAATATTGGCTAAAAGGTTTGTTATAAAGTAGAATGAAGGAGCATCATAATGAAACAGATTCTGCCCTAAAAAGGAATGTGAATGAGAAATTTGAGATAATAGATATTGGAAGGAGAAGAGGAAAAGAAACAAGGACATGTGTAATGAATAATACAATTTTTTATTTTTCTTTCTCGAATACTGACCGATCAAATTGAGCATAACGCCTAAGCTGACGACAAGAGTATGGGGAAACCTCATCTCTTCGAAACTGTAGAGAAACTGATAAGGGAGCATCCATAAATTACGTAACGCTAAATTTTAAAATGTCGTGTCCCACCCAGTCTTCTGTAACAGGAGCGTAACACGTGACTACAACCCCACCCTGTCCACAAGGTAACGTTCCCAACATTTTTTTATATCTACACCAAACTTGTTTGGCTATAATAATCCGTTCAAAAAAAGGAAGAAGTCTTTTCCTCGTACTAAAATTATTCAATAAAATATTTATGTTGCTTCATTACAGAATATTTTCGAGCGATCGGTTCGATGAAGTATTACCACAAATACCCCTACTCTTCGTTATTGATATTCTTTGTTCATTCATCGGTAATGTTCCAGCAGTTGAAGTACTGGCCGTTACAGATTGCTGCAGCTATTCGCGCATAAGATAATAAAAAAAAAGCGAAATTGAAACAACATAAGAAATGTATAAAAATAGAGCGCTCAAAAAAAATTTGGAAGCATACCAATTGATTTTAATTACCTTGAAAAAATTAATGGTTCGACTAGCTAACTCTTGCGTCACTTTCTCTTTGCACTCTTTCAAAAATATTTCTGCAGCCTTCGTTTTTTCGTCTCTGCTGATAATATCACCTACTCTTGTTTACCACTCACGCAAAAAATTCGCCTCAATTTTCCCTCTGTCCTTTTTCAGGCTATTCGCGAAGCGCAGTTTGTGATGCTTCAGTGTATCATTATATAAATCTCCTAAATTCGATCTCATTATGAGAATAATTTTCTAACTGAAAGTTCCTAAATAATTCAAACAAACTATTGACCCGAATAAGCTGCGTGATCTAGCTTCGATCAACAACTGATGCAGAGACTGAAGCTCAAAATACAGTTTAGTCGGGACTTGACGAATTTTGTTTTGGAAAAGTTATCTTAAGCTAAACGGTAGGGTCCTCGAGCCAGTGCTAATGGGTTTGGATATAGTGATCGAATTTCAGAGTCATGAGTCACGGACAGAGAGTGAAGAACGTATGTCAGAAAGGGATTCAATTTTTGGGAGAATAAAGAAAAATGTAATTTTCGAATTACCCACCTACCCTTCAAAAGCGTTACGTAATTTATGGATGCTCCCTAAAGACAAAGTTTGGAGAACAGTGAGAAATATTCTGATTTTTCTTCCATATTTATACTATCCTGATATATGAAGATTTTTCCCCTCCTCGAGCATGGATGATGAGTAGATTATTTCTAGCCTTGGTGACGCCGCAACTTTTTATCAGCAAGGCACTGAAAAAATCAAGTATCCCATGGAAAAAAAAACAGGAATGTGGATAGAGTATAAGTTTGGAGAATGTGATTTTGTTAATTCTTTAGAAGTAACACTTTTTGCAAAAGAGTTCACCTTCTGCAAGGTAGTTGGGTATGTAAATGAATAGTTCATTTTTTCACCAAATAGCTGAATCTTCCACTAAAATCTTCAATTTTCATCAGGAAGAAACTTAGTCGTAAACCACGAATGATAATTAATGTATCCAGGAGAGAAAATTTAGGGGAAAAAAGTCAAATTTTCGACCGGAAAATTTTATTCATAACAGAGAAGTTAGTTTGAACCAAATAATAGAGAACTTTTCTCACTAAATACTTGAATCTTCAAATTGAAAGGACGACTTTTCTGAATGAGTTATCCATAACCAGAAAATTCAATTAGCTATTCCTATTTTTGAATAGTTGGATAGTATTAAAATGAGTAGATTCCGAAATCACGAAATTGACCACGCATCACGAACATTATCTCTATATCAAGAGATGAACTTTAACTTTAAAATCAGTAATTTTATAAACAAATAATCAGAATGGAATAATAAGGACTGGCATGAACCAAGTGGATTTGTTCCAAGATAAAAGAGAGGACTTTCCCAACGCAAGAGATAAACTTGCTACGAAAAAGATAAATTTTCAACAATACAGCTGCATTTCCAATCAGAAGGGGCTTTTTTTTATCAGAAAAGGTAACCTCTTATCATGGGAGATGGTTTGCGACCTGATAAACACGGTTTCTTTAAAAACTGATATTGATTTATCATTGATAGAAAAAATTAATTTTGAGGAAACTCTGAAACAATTTTCCAACCGGGAAGCAAATATTGTTCGTCTTATTCTACCTTTTACTATTCAACTAACGCAGCTATATCCTCCTTCACGTAAATATTATTATATTATCCAGACTAAATATTCCAGGCAAAGGATAATGGAGCCACAACAAAAGATTGTGAATTCTCTTGGCCCTTTGGGGATAGCTTTGCTGAGAGTATGTTGTTGGGGCTTAGTTTTCATCGGTGGGTTTATTAGTCAGATTGAATGTGAATGTGTAAATTGTGAGGAAAGCTAACGCCTTGCTGCAGAGATGGATCAGTGTATGCCCACTTCAGCAGTCAATCATTCTCATATAGAAATTGAAACAGAAATAGGGACAGAAGACATATTTCAGTAGAGCATATACGGTCGAATAACTTATTTATTTCAGTAGGATATACAAACATTTGACTGTGTAATCATTACGGAATATTTATGATTCATAACAATCCTTACTCCAGTGGTAAGCTGCGAAGGAAATGCTTTATTTAGTAATTACTATGATATCTTGTATTCTGGCGGAAACAACTGTTTTTGTATTCATTACTGTTAAAAAAATGCGGTTTGCGTACGTTTGTACAGGATGTGAAACACCAACTTCGAAAGGTTCGAACTTTGAAACAATTGCCCAATAATCATTGCCTCCGAATCGTATAAACATAGTCTCCGTAGAACCCCTACGTGGATCAAGACCAGTTATTGGATCTTCATCGTGAAGACATATTTTTGTGACAAAACGTTTCTCAGTTCTTATTTGTACGAAAACCTTATAATTTAAAAACTCAGGACGACGAGCGTCAGGTATCATAAATTCGGGTAATGGAGCATCCATTGCCAACGGCTTGATCGAATCCCACAATGTATATCCATCGCTTGTGTACAGTCGGACGCTCATCCCACCAATACCTTGAGGTATACGTCTTTCGCTCATCATCACTGAATGCAGAAAATTAATATCATTCAAGTGGTCTACTCGAGTAGCATCAATATTGTACTATTATATGTTTTAAAATGCAGTAGCGTAACTGAAACACATGAAATCGATAGATTCACTTTGTAACGTATAAGGCAGAGGTGTCCAACGGGTGAGCAGCGGTGGTAATAACTGTCACTCGTCAATCCCCTCCCTTACCACCTTGGATGCGTTTATGCGGTGATCGCGATGTGGAGAGGGGTCCTTGACGGCCGGGCTGTGTGAATAATACGCGCAAGGAGGCGTGGTCAGGCGTAGTCAGACGAATCCCGTGGTGGAACAAGGAGAGAATTTTTAATGAAACGCTCAGAGAAGGAGGAGGAAGGAAAAGCATGCCAACCATGCGTTGGACACCCCTGGTATAAGAATATTCTCATGGTCAGTTAATGAATTTATTAAGCTCTTGAAAATTCCAAGCGATATTGAAAAGTCATCTTTCTTGGTAGAAAATTCCACCTCATGTTCAAAACCTACTAGAAGTTCGTTTTTTGAAGGAAATATATTTTTCTTGCCTAAAGATTACACTTTTTTTTGGAAATGTACGTATTTTGTTGAAAATTTCTTCTTCATGATAAAAACTAATCTTCTCCATCCGGAATGCAAAAGTTCGTCTGTCTCAGAGATGAATTATCTTATTTAGTTCGAAATTCATCTAAATTATCAGGAATGCAGGTATTACGTTAAAAAATTGGTTTAATCACTTGAGCTCAAACTCAACGCCTTTTTTCAGAAGATTATATTTTCCAGTAGAATCCAATTATTTTTATTCTGAATTGAAATAGGTTTTGGTATCAATGTCGTATATTATATCTTCAATTTTTTATTCATCTATTTCGGTCATAAATTCTAGCACCCTGTAAGAAGTAGATTTATATCGTTGAGAGTTACTTAGTTTTCGTCAAGAACTCATGATATCGTTCGAAATAAATGTATGTCGTTAAAATTTTCGTGCGTGTGTTGTAAATGTATCTTTTCTGATGAAAGATTTACTAATTGGTTTGAGATTTATATATTTACGTATTTTTTGGTAGAAAAGTAATGTTCTTCGTCTGAAATTTATCTTTCATAGTTGGAAATTTGATAATTAAACTGAAAATTCGAATATCAGGTACAAGAGCAAATTATTCTGTTGAAACAGTGTTTTCTTTGAGGAAAAATGATTGTTTGAAAAAATTTATTATTAGCCTTCGAATTTCATTCTTGCTGTTAAGACTTTTGATAGCTCATTTCAAATAAAACATCCGTTGCTTTATGTGAGCCCTTGACCACATATTTTTGAGCCCCAGAAATAGTTTCACAGCCCTGCAAATGTGATATTCTTACCAAAAAATGAAAGTTTAAATTTTTTATATCCCTCTCGTTCAATGAATCCCTAACAAGATCGCAAAAACTTTCATTCCATTATGTTAATCAACAAAAAACGAAACTTTAAAGCGAAGCGCTAGTAGCCATTTCCAGCGTGAGTACTTGCTGAATAATCACCGTTTTTGTAGCGGCCAGTGGATTGAGGCTCCGATTTCAAAGTCGAGCGTGGCGCGAATGCGCCGTGCAGGCCATACAAAAGCGGCGATTATTCAGCAACGTCTCACCTTGGGAACCACTGCATGGGCTTAACAGCTTTGTTTTCTGATGAGAAATAATAAGAATGACTGTTTGTCGATATTGTTTGGAATTCCTTGAGCGAGAGGGACAAAAACAATTAACTCTGTAATTTTTTGGTACAAACATCAGCTTTGGAAAGCTTAAAAATTGTTCCAATTGCTTGAAAACATGTGGCCGAGTGCTCACATTGAAGCAATTGGTCTATTTTTCAAGCTGAGCCATCAAATGTCTCAATAATTATCGAGGAAGCCAAATTATGATCTATTGAATGCGAAAAGAGCGCGCATATACAATACTTTTGCATTAATTTGCTCGTAACTTTGATTTCAATTAAGCTTCTTTCAAAAATGAAAATGGAAAATGTTCGTAATGAAATTTAAGATCAATCCTTTTGATCAGAGATTCCGTAAATATTGCGGACAACCAGATATATCAATTTAAACAATTAAGTTGTAAATAACAAAAAATGACGAGTTTTGGGTCTGGAGATCTCGGGAAATCGATTCTCCGTACCAAAAAACATAAAAATAAACAAAGTGTCCGACTGGAAGAAGAAGTGCATACGGTAACCCCCGCCAGCGCCCAGACTATAAGAGTTCATCCCTCTGTTTGAGAATCTGACTATTATTTGTATAGGGAACCTCAAAAAAACTTTCCAAAAGGAAATTTGGGAAAGTGAGAAAAAATCGTAACAATGTATTCGAAAGAATCTGCTCGCTGCGCGGGCACATTATCATCGCGCGCTTCGCACGCAAGTTTGAGCGCGCCTAGGGCGCGCGACTTTCGGATCTCGCGCTTCGCGCTCGATGGTAATTTCACCTAGCGCTCCGCGCTCGGATATGGATTTACCTTGCTCTACGCGCTCGGCCTTTGTACCTCCTTACAGTTTTATATAGAGCTTGCGAAACTCAAAAGCGAAATGTCGACTACTT